>BMAO01038589.1:0-37731 GCA_019973975.1 Trichonephila clavata | reverse complement strand
TGTCAACTAAATTCAGATAAGGAGCCACTGAAATCTCCTGCTGATATACATAACTTTATAGAGCTAAAAGTCTCCCCATTAGCGTGGTGTGGTAATTAGGAAAGGATTGACAGATAAGTGTCGTTTTCGTCACTTGACCAAGGCTCGAATTAAGAGATCCGTCATCCATAGTTCTCGTATTGTCTTGCAATGCCTTGTTAATATAACTCTTACTCCCTGTTCTTGTTATCGCTTGAATTTAGAGAAAGAAGCAAGATAATGTTGTATAAAATGATACTAATTAACATAATATCTTATTGATTTGAAATTAAAAAACCGTTATTGCACTCTCAATCTTAGTATATGTAGCTTAATCTGACACTTAGGTTATTTAAATGTTGTACGGGGTTCTTCTCTCATAATGTGATGCAAGTTATTCAACAGTGTGAAATGTTGAACATTCTCATTGTCTTTTTATTAAAAACATGCGTGATATTTATGTGCTTTTTATGAGACGTTAATTTACTCTCATTCACTATTCTTTGTTGTCTCTTGCTTTACAAAAAACAAAAATGTAAAGACATATTGACCAAAAATGATATAACTGACATAAATATCTTATTGTTTTGAAATTAAAAGAATGTTATTGTTTTTTTAATCAGAGTATACGTATCAGAGTCTAGGACATTTACGTCATTTAATGTTGTACGTGGGGTTTCTTGATGCTAGTTTCCAAAGAGTATTAATTGTTGGGCATTTATATGCATTTTTTCAGAACCAGTGGGGTGTATTTTCAACATTACTTTTCGAATGAACTTTTAATTTTTTTTTATTTCTTTCTTGGTGAATAATGTATTTTTTCAAAAATAAATTAAGTATTTTTAAATTCTTCATATAATAAAATCTTATTTGAAATAATCAAATTTTAAAACAATATTTTTTTTCAAAAAAATGTAAATAAATTAAATAGCATGGTTTTGAATTTTGATCAGAAATGTTTCAGTTTTTTATTTTTATTTAAAACCATAGTCAATCGACGGAAACCCCTTGACCCTCGAAATTTTCTCCCACTGCAAAGTAGGAGTTAAATCTAGACAAATTTAACTCTCATAGGCTTCTCTAAACCGCAAGTATTTTGTACCTCTAAGATTTATACCTACGATTACAAAAATTCCAAGCCAAATTCATTTTTATTACTAACGACTATTGCGAATACGTTTTTCTTTAAAGAATGACGAATATTTTTCAGATACGGTTAGAAACTCCTTGTAATAAAAAAAATTTCTGTTTTACAAGAATGGCTTAAATGTTGCCTCTATAATGCAAAGCAAGTAACCGAAAGATAAGGGTACCAAATTCGTTGCCGACGCTTTCGAGTCGTAGATTCAAGCCCTAGTGTCCCTGATGTACCCCACCTTACCCCAAATTGAGAGCTTGAAGCATATTAAACGTTCAAAGGTGTTTAGTTCTCTCATTTCGGACATTCGTGTACCAATTCAGATATCAACCTGGCCACTTTACCGAGGTTCATATTTACGAGTCCCACAAAATCGACAAATATTTAACGTATCTTTAGTGCGTGGATGCTTATAAACATCACACTAAAAAGAAACATGAGGCTATAGGCAAAGGACCTCGTATTTTTGAACATCAGTCAAGAGACGAGAACGACATTTGAGCTAGTACAGCTGCTAAATACCACAATACAACACGAGGGGTCGTTGAGTCTCGAAAGATTTAATTTACATCGGTGTTCTCTACAAGGCGGGTCTTCAGCAGTATAAGGTTTAAACTCATGGCACGCCAGCTATTAGTCCATGAAAATAACTACTAAGCTTCAGCGTACAAGGCGTGAACTCATCACCATAACCACTAGGCTCAGCGGTAAAGCTTGAACTCATGACACGCCAGCTACGAGTCCATGACATAACTACTATGCTTCAGCGGTACATGGCTTGAACTCATACACGCCAACTACGAGTCCATGGCAATAACTACTAAGCTTCAACGGTACAAGGCGTGAACTCATGACCATAACCACTAGGCTTCAGCGGTACAAAGCTTGAACTCATGACACGCCAGCTATGAGTCCATCACAATAACTACTAAGCTTCAGAGTTTCAAGGCTTGAACTCATGACCATAACCACTAGGCTCAGCGGTAGAAGCTTGAACTCATGACACGCCAGCTACGAGTCCATGGCCATAACTGCTAGGCTTCAGCGACCACGAGTTATTTGTAGAGAAATCTGAGATAGTAAGGCTCTATGTGTGTGTATAGATTCAATAATTGGTCTCGTATGTAATGTAATTTCTTGCAGATATGGCGTTTGACAGGTCGATAAGACATCAATTCATGCAATTACTCCTAGCTGTTAAAGGTTGTGTTAAAGAAAACAAGTAATCTAAAAGAATTTAAAGTCTTTTTCCAACTTAGTTTGACAAGAAAATTTTATTTTAGGTATGCAAATTTAATTAATGAATTAATATTGAAAAACGCATGAAGATCGTGTCATCCACTACAAGTTTAAAAATATATATTTGACTTGAGGGCACCATCAGTTTTAAGATAATTGAAACTTCATCAGAAATAACGAAAAATATATTTAAAATAAAAAATAAAGAAATAATTATTGAATTAATATTTGAAAAACTGTAAATAAACATGAAGTATCCACTACAAGTTTAAAAAATTGTATTTGAATTTCAGAGGATAAATAAATTATTTTATTAACGACTAAAAATTTGAACAAGACATCAATCTCTCTCTCTCTTTGTATATAGATATATAAAGAAAGTGTGAACTAATAATAGGAAATGAATAAAATATATTTATTTAAATTGCATGAAGATCATTTTTTGTTTTAGTAAACTAATTTTGAACACATTTTTTCCCCTTTCATTGAATTTTTTTCAGTCAGACTGGGTTTTTCCGTATTTTGTTCCTACTAAATGTTTAAGAAGTTATAGAGTAAATTCTGTTGGTTACATGTAAGTGAGATTGTTTTCAGGAAAGCAGTGAATAGGATGTTGAAAGTCCGTAGAATCCATATTGCACATGTATATACTTCACATATATTGATATATTTTATTTATTTACAAGTCAAAGGCTTAATTTAAATGCATTAACTATTAGGTATACACTGATTCTAAAGACTTTCTTTGGGAAATTGAATATTTATTATATTAAAAATTATTAACCATTTCACAACATTTAATTGATTGCTATTGCGTCGCATTTTTAACAACAGAGCTACTGTTGAATTGTCTCATAATCTTTTCATTAATAAGTGACGAGAACAACACCTGACCTCTGATCCACCTCAGTAAAGTTTTACGCCAATTTCAGAACTTTGAGCCTCGACAGATTTAACGTGCATAAATACAATTCTACACAACGGGCATTAAATAATACCAGGTCGCAAACCCTGATTCAACAATGCCGAGAATGACCACTCGATTAAAGCGACCTACATGAATATTTAATTTGGATAACTACGTAATTATGTCTTAGGAACATTTTATTAATTGATAGATTCAGTTTGATTGCAAAAGAGATAAACACTTACACGAGCATCCCTAAAGTTTTTAATAAGGCTTTAATGTTCAAAGTCTAAAGATAAATATTTGAATATCCGTAAAATATGCAATTAATACATAAAATGACAAATGTAATAAATTTAAAGTTTCGAAATTTAAAAATGAGGAATGAAATAAAAGAGGGCAGATATTCTTAAACTTTCTTTATATCTTTCTTTAATTTGAACTAATATAGACCCATTAACCTTTGCCACATGTTTCAGGTAAAAACAAATATGGTTTACTAACTATTCCCCGGTTTGCTAAATGTAAGAGAAAGAAAAATCATCAACCATATTGAATATAGTAAAAAAAAAATATGCTCTGATGTAAAATTCTAAGGAAAGAAAAAGATTAGACAACCTTCTATAATGAATATCATAATATAGACAGAAGTCTGAAAAAAAAAAAGACATTTTTGAATAATACTTAGCATGTATAGACTTACTTAGATTTCAAAAACTTTTTCAATCAACGATTATAAAGTAAACTAAGCAAAAGCTGATCTTAAATAAGCTAAAATTCTTAAGTGAAAATATAAGCTAGTATACTGTGTTTGTGAGTTGTAAATACATATATTTATTTGAATTGTTATATCGAAGCGTTAGTAATAATAAAATAAAGAAGAAATTACAAAAAAGTATGCTGACTATTAAATCCAAGCTGAGTTTATTATTTTTTTTATTCTACTCGCTAGTTCAGATGTACTTGAGCCACATATATATTTGGTTGATGCATCTGATTATATTTCAAAACGATATATTAAATATCTCAAATGTGAACAGACGTTAAAAAATAAAATCACGGGGTTTGGTCAATAGTGTTGTATCAATGTTCATCTCAGGCAAACGTAATGCTTTGAGAATCCGGTTATATTTTTATCCTGTATTTGAATTAAACAGACCTGAATTGAAAATGACAAAACCGGAAAATGTTTCTCCTTGATTTCTAATTGTTAGTCTAAAAATCCGGAAATGAATTTCTATGAAATCTAAGTTTTTTTTGTATATTAACTATATTTATGAAAGGAGTAGTTTATGTAACGTAGGTAGTTAACTACTTATATAAGATGTATTAATTTAATTTAATTTTAAACGATTATAATTTTTAATCCACATTAGGCTAATAAAAACGTCATGCTTTTGATAGTTTGAAGACTTCAAGTATTTCTAATAAATACTGATAATTCAGTACGTTAATTATATTAAATTTTAATTTAATCACTCTGTAATTGCCTTTAAGGAGCCTTTCCAAATAATTTAATACATGTATAATACCGTTGACTAGTTTAACTCATTCAAAAAAAAACAGTGACGAATATTGTCATTGTTTTTGCATAAATTATCCAGCATGCATCTTTGGAACGTAAATATATTTCCGAAAATGTAGATTTAAATACTGTATTTAGAGAAATACACGTGAAATAAACGAAAAGTCCAATAAGACGTAAATTATTTAGGCTACTAAAACGGTGTAATTGCATTTTAAACCGCGACAAATTAATGTTCTTTAGATAGTCACCACCCCATAAACTCCTAAAAGTATGAATCTATACACTTTTGTGCAGATCCAATATGTTTCTTATTTCGCAGTTTTGCTAAACCGCATAATCTTTCGAGTACTTACATATTAGACCGAATTTTCGTAAAATATCCATTCTTTTCACTTACACAGATCATAGGTCCCAAATTTTTATCATTTTCACAATAACATAAGACAAGAATAATTTTTATTTTTGTACAAAATTACGCAGATTTAACTTTATATATATATATATATATATATATATATTTATATAAAATATATTTATATATATTTCAGTCTTAAACATATTGTTCAGTTTGGAACCTGAAATTTTTTTTCATGTAATAACATTTTTGAATATTTAAGAAGAATTTCGAAAGTTTATTTTCTTTCTTTTAAATCTTTTCGATTTGTAAGCATTTAAACCTTGTCCATCAGGACTGTGGTAATTGCCATGGAATCACAGTTTTGGAGATTCTACTTTCAGATTTCGATTTCTAAAAACCTGTTATGCTTTAATTGTTTCGCATTATTAGAGCCTGAACATTAAAGTATCCCCAGTGTGTAAAAGAAGAGGACAGAGAGGTTCATATCTAAAGCGACTTCATCAACACTTGTTCATCCTTGAGGATTTCTAGACTTGTTTAAATTATTTCTTATTGCATATTCAGTGTTAATTTGATTTAAATTATGTTACTACTCACACAATCTTTTATGTCTCTAATAGCCTCTTTTTAGTTACCATTTCGTGATTATTGTAGCATATTTTTTATGGTCACGAACCCTTCAACAGTGTGTTACGAGTTTAGGTACCATTGCCCTGAAGACACATCGAGTTGATGGGATGCAGAACTTAAAATATTACGAGGCTTAAAGTTAACGTAGAGTGGAAGTTAGGAGAGTTGTTGCCAACTCTATTGTCACTCTCTTCGCGCTTTACTGTCGTTCAAAAGTTTTTAAGTTTTAAGTTTCGTTTTTAAGTTCCTTCAGCAATAGCAATCGTGTTGTTTTGTAGACTGACGTTAATAAAACACTTAATCGTAAATAAATATTTCTTGTTCATTTCGATTTATGAATTACTTGCTTGAAATAGAAGAACAGTGAATGCATAACTATTGAAAAAAGCAAATAAATTTTAGTTTACAAAGTCCGTTTTGTACAAAGGGCACGTGAGGAATTATGTTTCAAATTTATTTTTGATTTCGAAAAATTTTAAACAATAAGATGCATATGCATTCTGATTTTATTTAGTAAGTGGACGAGTGTGCACTTATTAACGTCACACTGTAAGGTATCATAAGGGCTAATAAATGTCGAACATCGTAGTTTTAAACCACGGTCATGTGACAAGTACGACACCTAAGCTGGCCCCTCCACTTTCCGAACATCCACACCTTTGAGCCATGACAGATTTAATGGGCGTCACCCCCTCTCCATCACAGGTCTTAATGGCACTAAGGTTTGAAGTCGACACACATTCCACGAATACGTGACTATAACCACTAAACGTCTGCGACGACTGCATTTCATTAATATATGTTTTATGCATGTGTAGTTGTACAAAAAATTACGGAGGTATAAAAAGTAGTGTGCGAAATCATGTGTTCCCCTCGTCCCTTGAACAAATGTTCAAACTTAAGAGATATGTCTGCGGTATCTTTTCTGCATCTTTGAAATGTGGCGATAAACAGTTTTCAATCCATTCATAACACAGAGCTTGAATCGTTTTCCTGATGGAAGCAATCTTTAAGATTTATATTCCACACGTGAAGCTTAGAAAAAGTATGCTATAAATGGTATGTTCATTTGTGAAATTCAACCAGTTTTTATTTTCGAGTATATCACTGTTATGCTCTGTGAATACTAGAAGTAAAAGTTGCAAAGGTACATTATCAATTATACAATTTTTTACGTGTGCATTGCCTGAGTGGTCACGGTCACTAACTCGTGTGTAATGTTATTTCTGTCTATGTATGGATTCGTTTTATTCTGACTCTAAATTCCCACTGTGTAGAGGATCTGATGTACGTTAAATCTAACAGGGCCTGAAGTCCTCATGTTGGGATAGTATCGAATTTTGCAGAGTGGAGTGTCTAGTTCAGTAATTCGTCAAAATCATGACACCCTCCATCAAATGCTACCTGTAGTTTTGAAATTGAATTGTTAAAAATAATAAACGAATCAATACAAAATTTAATGTCAGATTTCATTCCACTTTCATGTTTAAATTGCGTATTTATTCGGTGAATTCTGAAATATAGTGTTCTAGTGTTTTTGTTTATTTTTAAATGCTACGATAATCATCCATTAAAAATGGTAGTAATTGCTGCAAATTAAATGTAAAACGAATAGATGGCGCTGTAAGTCATGAGAGAGTTATAATTTTTTTTAGCTTGAAGAGTCAGTTATATAATGCTCTGTGTGCTGCATACGTGTCTTCTGTTTGTGTCGTCTAATAATCAAATATGTCTAAGAGGATGGACTGAATCATTAGAATAACATAAACATATAATGGATTTAATGGTCTAAGTGATCGATTAAATTTTAGATTTAGGAATTATAACGGTAATTATTAAACATTTTTATATTTCTGAATTATTTCTTCTTTCAAACATGGGTTGAATCATTGTTTGGTTTTTAATGCCATAATTAAATATATAATATTAATAAAATTTAATAAAAATTTAATTATATTAATAAAAATTTAAAAATATAATTCTACAATGACCCCTCGTCCGTTGCGGCCCCAATAAATTGTTGGAAACTTGTATTATAGCACAGAAACCTTAATTTAAGAAATGTTAAATACATCTGTACTATCCGGAAATAATCAGAATACTTTTGTAAAGTGGACGAATCCATTTTGTTATCAGATATTTTACTTGAGTACTAAACCGTCTATTTTCAACTCCTTTTATAGTTATTGAACAGAATTAAATAATTCTTTTGTGGGATTCCATTTAGACGATATATTCTCAACATTTTACTTTTGCTTTATTAATGTGAGTGTGTGCTTATTTTATTAACATCACATGATAAAGTCTCATGAGAAGTATTGGTGATGAGCTGCGTAATTCTGAACCTTGGTCAAGTGGCGAGGACGACACCTGAGTTGGCATCGCACTTTCCTAAATTCCGAACCATGCTAATATGAGGACTTTGACCTACGAATGATTTGGTAACGGTAACGGTTATATATGTACGTGGAAACTTAGAGAAATGTCTATTATCCACTTATCATAATAAGTTGAAAAAAATAAGAATAATTTGCTGAAATAATACATAAAAATATATAGCAGTTCACAATGAGTGCAGCGCAACAACGCTGGTGGAGAAGTGAGTGGGAAACCACTCACCCAAATGATTTAGTTTCCGTTTCGCTTTAGGAGAGCGAAGAGAAATTGCGTCACATCTCTGACAAACAAGCCCGTCTTTCAACCAGCTGCCGCATCTCGATGGAACGAGGGGAGAAAAGGGAGGAATTTCTTTAATATCAAATATTAAAGAGAATGTTATTTTTAAGACCGTTACTCATTAACTCTGAAATAACTGCGTGCCGTTATTGAAAAGACATTTTCAATAACCACTACGAAGAAAGTAAGAAAAGTTGGAGAAGTTGAAAATAGGTTCAAGTTGTCACACGAAACGCGGGGAAAAGCTTGCATGAAGGGGGGGGGGTAATTAAAGTGAATGAAGTCGATAATGTGTGTGTGTGTGCCTGCAGAGTTAGAGAATAGAACTCAATAACTAAGATATATGTAATTTTACTATACATTAATTTTGCATCACTTAAAGATATTTCTTAACATAAAAATAAAAACTATCAATTATAAGTATTTTTACACCAAAAATGCAAAAAAAAATATTTTAAACATATTTATAAAACAATAAACAGACATCTTTATGTATAAGTATATCTCTCCATTATAATAAAATAAAAATATACTTAAAATTTTAATGTAAACCTAGTGCTTGTGCATTGCTCTACTTTCATATCGCAATATCAGGTGTATAGTTCATGACTTTCAATTTCCCACGATTGTCACCATTACGTTGGTAAACAATTTCTTTGAGAAGAGAGACTCGAAATATTTTTTATTCAAGGAAATATTTATTTAGATATGTAGAATCAAAAGCGGAAAGCAGAGTACATGCCATTTTCTCCCTTTAATCAATTAAATTTCTCCAGCAATAACATTCAATAATTTACAAAATAACTATAAATTTTCTTTAGATTTAACTTTTAGAACTTTTCATAATTCCGTAAATATCCATAAGTCTAGAAATGTTTGTCAAATAGCACCCTTTAGAAATTTATCATTTTCCATCCACTCAAAAATTGAAAATTTTCTTGAGTTATTCAGTGTGCCACAGATAATTGTTTCGAGTGCCATAAGTGGCCAACCCTTTATCTATACGAATGATTTAGCGTGCATTTGTGCCTCTAAGTGGCGCATTTTCAATGACACTTTAGCCGCGGGTTTGTGACCGTGAGCGCTAAGCTAACACGGTCAGGTTATTAGGTGAGTGAGTGAATATTAACTTTGCACTATTTAGCTCCTCGAGAGCTTTTGGTGACGGACCTTGTCATTTTGAAACTGGGTTAAGTGACACTGACGACATCTGCCCTGGCACACTCTCTCCTGATATCCACCCCACACAAGAGGCTTCAACCTCACATATTAAATGCGAATCGGCCTCCTACAGGTCTGGTCTTCAGCGGTACTAGGCTCGAACTCATGACTCACCATCAACGTGTCCGTTACCTTGACCACTAAGCTACCGCGGTACTTCATGTATCTTTGAAATGAAATAACAATCAGTCATCACAATTAATTCATAAAAAAGAGTTGAGATTATTTTCTTGATAGAGGCCACCCTATATATATCGAATTATTTTCCGTATATAAGGCACGAAAAAAAGGAAGATAATACAATTTTTCTGTTCGTTTGAAATTCGTCTACTCTTTATGTCCGGGTATATCAATTTTTTATCCAATTAATACTAGTAGTAAAGGGAGCGAATATGTGTTTATTATAAATTTTAAATTAAGAGTGGTTGCAATGTCTGAGAATGGCCAAGGTCTCAAACTCGTGTCCGATGTTATTTATCTCTACTTATGTGGATTACCATTCCTCTGACACTAAATAATATCCTTGTAGAGAGACTGACGTACGTTAAATATGTCAGGATTCAAATATCCTCACGTTAAGATGGCTACGAATTAAGAGAGTAAATTACCAGTTTAGGTTTCTATCTCATCGTTGAACTAAATATCAAAAGTATGAAATTCGTCACCAAAAATCAAGTAATCAATCCAAAGTTAAACATCGATTTTCATTTTTCTTTCACCTTTAAAGTGTGCGTTTACTTTGTGAATGCTAAAATATTGCGTAATGAACTTTTTTTTGGTACTTTTCAAATGGTATGATAGAAACAAGTTAAAAGAGGTGCTAATTTAAAGTCAATTAACTTAATTTAAAAGTCATTGCTACTTAATTTATGTTTTTGGTTTTAATTATTCTACTTTTGTAAACTCTTAAGCATGGTTTGATTGATTAATTGCTTATTAGAGTTACACTTCAAAGCAATACGAGGATGATTTGCACGTACCCCGCAATATTGAACCACGATCAAACGATCGACGACTGAGTTTTAATTATCCTATCTTACACACTAAAAAGAAAATCGATGACATATAAAAAGTGAGAGAGAATAATTTTTACATTTTAAAATTATACTTTAATATATTTCCAGAAACATCTATTTAATAATCATGCTTGTTCTTATTGCCTAAACTAAATCGATGTGAGTGAGAGACTGCAGTGTTTAAGGCGATATAGTACCCTAAAAATCATTAAAGCGTCGAAAAAAGTTTTAATGGTTTATTTGAAATCTCGAATCTTTATAAATATGCATGCAAAATTCCAAAGATTTAGCTGCATTTTTCTTTAAGTAATGGAGCAATGTTTGATGCTAAACAGCAACTACCCCGTCTACATTTATGATTACCTGCTAGAAAAGAGCCTGATAAAAAATTGAATTAATTATTTTTCTAATGCCCATCAATGAGATTGATATATATATATATGCAGTAATTAATCATTTTAAGAACGAATTGTGCAATTCATGCAAAAATTCTAGTTTATGAATTATTTACTGAAGATCAAATGGATTTGGTCAAGATTTAAAAGTTGTGCGTGCTTTTTATGATATTATTTTGAATGAAATTAAAACTTCAAAATTGATTTTCCCAAAGCATAAATACTAAATCTCATTTTGAGATGACACAAATAATTTAAAATCTAATTCGCAAAAATACAAAAACTCTCCCATTTTTACATTTGTTTTTGGAGATATGTATACATCCCATGTGTGCGAGATCCAACACTTTTACTATTAAAATATTTTAAGATATTTATTTAAGCAAATGCACATATACAGTTCAATTAGATTTTGATGTATTTTACCTATATTTTGTTATTTTATTTTGCTTATATTCGTGTACAATATTTAGCATGCGAAGGCTTCTAAAATCATGGAAATAAAAAATAAAGGCATAAACATCTTTTGTGCATGTTGTGCATTAGCTCTGAGCATGGAATTAGCTCTGAAGTGTGTGTATTTTTTTATAATTATTAAGATAAAGTTTTACGAAATATTGATCTTTTATTCGTTTTTTTCTATATATTCAATATGCCAGTATACTGTTTAATTTTTCTCATTTGTGCAATTTTTTATGGTAAGCAGTTTTAAATAAGCTAATTAACTTATCATAAAAGTTTCAGACAATTCGATGAATATTATATCATGCTATTCATGGAAGGAAAACTTCAATCTCATGTTTCTCCATGTAGAATTTTTGTACATATACTGTTATACAAAACCCTAAGGCTCTTTTTGATAATTGAAGTATTGCTTTGAAATTTTTGACATATTTTGAAATGTATGCTTTGTAAAACTGTGCACGGAATTAGCTCAAAAATGTGTTTAGTACTTTTTCAAAAAAAATTCAAAATCAAAATTAATGTTTTTTGGTCAAATTTTGGAAGTTTAATAATAAAAAAATTAAGGACTAGCAGCAGGAAAGAAACCATGCAAAGTTTTATGCAGTATATTATAAGGTACTTGTAAAAAAAAATTTGAAATAAAAGAGACATAATTAAAAAAACCTTAGAGATTTAAAGAAGCTAAAAAAATATAAATTTTACAAGCATTTTGCTACAATTTAAAATCTTTTGTATGGAATTATTATTAAATATTAACCTTGATGAAATACAATTAATATCAAACATCAAATATTAAAAATTAAAAAAAAATTGTGAAGATGGTACCATATTACCTTCATGGTGAAAAATTGTAACTAGAAGGAAAATGCTATATAGGATACATATTATAAGAGTGGCATTTTGTTCGTAAAACTAGTTAAATATTTGTATAAATGCGACCTTTGTCAAAAATAGTCGGTGTTATTTACATAGTAGTAAGATTTTGAGTGAGTATGTATCATATAATGCATTCTTAAGAAGGATGTATTGTACTAATGCAAGTATTAATTTTTCTTCTAATAATAAATTCATTGAAAGGAAATTAAAAACTTGATACTAGTGATTGTAGTGTTCTTTCTTATTAGGTATATTTGACAACAAAATATTATGAGAAAAGGGCTTTCATATCGTTTATCAGTATGTTTCAACTGCATATAATGACTCTCACAGACATTCATAGCAGGGATATTCCTTAAGAACATCTTGTTGGAATATGTAAAACCGAAACCACCAAAATTCTTCAATTTAAGGAAGGTTGCAGTTAAAGTGATCGAAAAATATAAACAGCATTTGCAGTGTCCTACCTATATCAAAAACGGATGCTAATTTTTGCAGGACGAACAATTAATATTTCAAGCAAAATAAACATTTTTGTTACCAATGAGTTAATTTTAAATTTGAATAATGAGTTTTTTTCTACATCTTAACATCTTCATTAAATTTACGACGCCTAATCAATTTTTTAATGTCAATAATCAGGAAGAGGAAGAGTTATATTAGCGCTCCACAATATGAAGCTGAACTATTCCTGTTGGCGCTGAACTTCGTAATTTTGAAACGTGACCAGGACGACACTTGCGCTGAAACCTCTTCCTCTAACTCAGACATCACACCAAGGTTTAGACTTTGATTCTCGACATGTATAGCCCTTTCTTGGTCTTTTGAAAGATCACTCCCCATGTACTTGGTCTTACAAAATACACCTGTGGGAAGCTCAAAACCCTTTATAACATATTGCTCTTTCTATTATAACGATTGGAGCACTAATTTCAATGCAAATCTTTAACTTTTTTATTCACCTTGCAATCCTAAGTAGTTTCATACTGTAGCAAAAGATCAAAAGAGACAGAAATTTAGACCATCTAAACATTCCGTATAACTTCAGCTCATCAGTTTATAGATCGACATTCCTCAAGAAAAAGCAAAGGCCATTCTGCTAGCTTCCAAGCAAAGAAGTGAATAGTTCCGGAGGATGTGCGTTTAGTCAGTGGGGGAAATCATATGCCAAAGATGGTTTCCAACTACATAAAATGTAGGAACTGCAGCAGAAAGTGACAAGAAAAGAGGAAACGGTCACATTCGTATGCAGAATGTGATGTCCCCTTGTGCATCGCAACATGTTCCTCATATTTTCAGGGCAAATAATCCAAATGAAGTTTCATTTTCTTTAAGCCGGCGAGTAAGTCCTTGGGAAGTTTTATTCCCTAAAATACGTTTCCTTTAATAGTATTGTTTAACTGTTTAGAAAAACATAAAAATCGAGAAAGTCAAAAAAGAAATAAATTGCCCTCCAAAAGACGAAACTGCATCGCCCCCCTCTACACATTGGGCCTTTGTAAGCAAATGCTGATTTTCAATTATGCAAATTAATAGGGTTACACTGAATAAAATTTGCTAAGGGATATTAAATAAACTCAAATTGCAACTTGCATCTTATTTCCCACATCTATGTTTGCTATTTTTTAAAAGGTAGAAAAATAACAATAAATATATACCTTAAAAACTGAATGCATTAAAATAAATAATCGGTTCATAAAACTTGACAGATTGTTTATTATAACCACATTTCGAGACAACAAAATTGTCGGTGAGGGGCATCATAATTCCAAACCTCGGTCAAATGACTATTAGGATGCTTGAGTTGAAACCCCCACTACCCTCCTTCGAAACTCCACACCATACAGTAAAATTTTTAAGCCGACAGATGTAACGTTTTCCACCTCTTCGTGACGGGTCTTAAGTGGCATCTGAACTCGAATCCCTAACTCGACAATGCCGACAATGACAACTCTCTGTTGGTCAAAGCAAACTCTATAAATGTTAGAATCAGATTACTTTTCAATTTAGAGATGTAGCATCTTCTCAGGAAGTGCTTGGGATTCATTTCGTTTCCAAAAGGTGTAAAGGTTTATACAAAAATCTATGAAATATGCAATAATTCGTGATCAAATTCAAAATATAAATGTTTAAATATCAATAAAATACGCAATAGATGCATAAAATGACAAAATGTTATTTAAAAAAAATGATAGAAGTATTAAAATAAGGAATGTAATTTCAAAAGGTCAGAAAAATATTTTAAAAAGATTGAAAGAATAAAATTTTCGTTAATGTAATCTACTATACGCAGAATAACTTTTTCAACAGTGTTTAAGATGAAAACAAATATGGCTCATTAACAAAGATGCCTTGATCACAAAGTTTGAGAGAAATAAAATCAACTGTATTAAATAAAATATAAATATCAGAAATATGTATATAAATTTTAAGTAATAATACTTAGTTTTGTCGACAGAATTGAATGGCGTATTCAATAAAAATTTTAATACACGCATATGTTAAACAAACAAAATTTTTATTTAGTGTAGCCAATCAAAGGGCTGTTCTGTTTATGCTTTGGTATAAACGACATGCTCTAGAAACACTAAAATAGAACCCACCCAAGTGATTAAATAAGCACGGAATTGAGTTTTTGTTCCTTTATATCTGAACCTAACCGTATATTTCAAAACAAATTGAATTATGATTTACAAACATGATTAGATGCTAAATAAAATTAAATCGCGAGTTTGGATCAATAATTCTTTGTTGGTTTTTCACTTTATACTAATGTGAGAGGCTTTGAATCCTCTGAGATTTAATTTATCCCAGAATTAAGTAGATTTAAAATGACAAACTCTTAATATATTACATTTCGGACTGTAATTTATTACTCTACAAACAACTGCCTAATAAAAATTCCATCTTAAAATTTTATTCTGTAATTATACTAGAAATAAAAAAACATAACAAAGGAGTGCCGTGTATAGTTTATTATTTCAACCTAATTTTAAATTGTCCAAATGTTTTAAGAATTGAAAGTCATGCATTGGGTAGTCTGAAGAATTGTAATGGTTTCTGTTAAAAATCAATAAATCATTACATTAATTATTTTACCTTTTAATTTGATTTGTTCATAATTGTATTTTGTGTGAGGATCCTTCCTTAATAAAATAATTTACGAAACTTATCGTCCACCACCCTCGCCAAGCCAAAAAATAAAGGAAAACAAACCCCGCTAATTGAAACAAACCTCGCAAGATGTTTTCATCGTTTCTGTACATTTGTGAAAACAAATTTCCGAGCACTTTCGTTCCTTTTAGTCTCCCCATACACAAAAAAAATATCCAGATTTAGAATTTATTACCCTATTCTTGAAAAGAAA
This sequence comes from Trichonephila clavata, assembly GCA_019973975.1. Classification (NCBI taxonomy): domain Eukaryota; kingdom Metazoa; phylum Arthropoda; class Arachnida; order Araneae; family Nephilidae; genus Trichonephila; species Trichonephila clavata. The sequence continues at coordinate 21,897 of BMAO01038589.1, read as the reverse complement.
AACAGGTACCTTTGAAAAAAATTTAAGATCCAATAATATAGCAATATTTAAGTCCCCGAAATTACATTAAAAATTTTGCCAAATATATGTGAATCTTCCCTTATACCTTGAACCTCTACATAAATTCGCTTATATACGATTCTAAAAGTTGTCCTGCAGTTCCAATATGTTTCTAGTTCACCAAATCACGTAATATTTTAGATACTTCGGCACTAGGTTGAATATTTGAAAATAGTCCACTACATTCGCTTCTGTAGAAAAAAGGTCAAAAATTTTATAACTTGAAAAAAATAAGTGAAAAATATACAAGAATTTAAAATTAATGAACCAAATTATTTTGTAACATGCACTAACATTATTTAAAAGTTTAAACTTATCCAAGAAGGTTTATCCACATTAGTAGCTGCATATCGAAGGATTTCTAACCACGTTTTTGAATTGGTCTGAATTGGCATATAATATAAATCTTAAATTACTAACTTAATGGAAAGTTTTGTTTTCTCTATAAATATTATAAGTATTTCCAGGAATGCATATGACTTAATACGTAAAACAATAATTAAACTTTAATAACTTTATAATTTGTAAAAAAATTTAGATAACAGTAATAAATTAGTTTAACTTTTTATGGTATGCTCCATAATACTTTTCTGGCACTAGATTATCAAAGAATTCAAAATCCTTTTTTTAATTTACTATTAAAAATTCATAAAATCATTTTCCACCTATTTAGCAACTACACCGATATTCCATTAACGTAACAAAAATATTTTATTGAATAACTTCTACGAAACCCAGTCTAAATAACGGTACTGAAAACACAAGAAGCATAAAACGTCTTTCATAAAAGTATCATTTAGCTAAATTGTTTAGATATTTTAAAACAAAAAGTAGCAATGTCAGTACCTAATACAACGATTGCATAACAATATGTCGTGAGGGAAACTTCCCCCAAATTCTAAATGAATGCTGTTTTTCCCCTTTCCAGCAAATTTTGATCCATAATAATGTCTTATGTGAAACTATTTTTATATTCCGTTCATATAAATACATCACATGCATTTGGCTCAAAACTCAACCCTGATAAATTAGCTATTAATTCTAAACTTTTCAAAAAAAGATCATTTTCATATAAGAATAAAAATTTATTCAATTTCATATTATATTGTCACTACAATAGCTAAATTCATGCTTCAAATGTAGAATATTACACACTTTAAACTACAAATAGTCAAAACCTTTCACAAAATATGTAACAGCACATTTTTTCATGTTTGTGAAGCGATTTTCTTATTAATACTCAAAATATATTTGAAGAATTTTCCTTAAAAAGAAACAATTTCATTGCAATTTGACGTCTGGAAACAAAACACACTCCTACATAAAGAAACATAGAATATAAGATCCCTGTTTTAAATGAAATAAAAAAGTAGATATAAGACAATAACAAATTAGCAAACACTTAAAATTGAGTTAGGAAAAGTTTAAATGCCTACAATGGATTTTATATCACATCTTAAAAAGTGTGTAGTACGTATCATTCAATATCTAAGATACAATAAAACTTTAAAAAATTGTCTCATTATTCATAATACAGATCCTAGTTTAGTTATTTTAACAACACCCAAATTACTATAATTACAATAATCCAAATCTCTATAACATAAAAATGAAATTATAAATATAATTTCTTTTTAGCTGTATGAACACGCATATGCATTTTTTAAAAGTATTCTTAAGTAAAACACATGCAGCGATTTTCTCAAACGTAAGAATCTTCAGTAGTATGAATAAGCAAATGATTTATTAAGTTACGTCTTTGAGAGTAAACCTTTTCGCAGATGTGACACACGTAAGGATTTTATTCAGTATGAATCCGTAAAAGAATTTTTAATCTGCTTCTATCAAATGATGTCTTGCTGCAAAATTCACACGTAATAGTCTTTTCTTCAGTGTGAATACGCAAATGTATTTTCATATGACTAATTTGAGTGAACGCTTTGTTTCAAATTTCTCAAACATAAGGCTTTTCTTCAGTATGGATACGAAAATGCCTTCTTAAGTTATTTCTTACAGAGAAAGACTTGTTGCAAATTTCACAAACATAAGGCTTTTCTTCAGTATGGATACGCAAATGTATTTTCATATTACCAAGTTCAGAGAAAGCCTTGTTGCAAATTTCACAAACATAAGGCTTTTCTTTAGTATGAATCCGCAAATGTATTTTCATATGACCAAGTTGAGTGAAAGCCTTGTTGCAAATTTCACAAACATGAGGCTTTTCATTTTTATGGATACGCAAATGAATTTTTAGAGATTTATTTTGACTGAAAGACTTGTTACAAATTTCACATACATAAGGCTTTTCTTCAGTATGAACACGCAAATGTGTTTTCATATGCCCAAGTTGAGTGAAACCTTTTTGCAAAGTTCACAAACATGAGGCTTTTCATTTTTATGGATAAGCAAATGAGTTTTGAGATGTCCATTTTGAGTGAAAGACCTGTTGCAAATTTCACACACATAGGGTTTTTCTTCAGTATGAATGCGCCTATGGATTTTTAGAACTCCTTTACAAGTGAAACTTTTGTTGCAAATTTCACATGAGTATGGTCTTTCCTTGGCATGAATATGCAAAATTCTTTTTGATTTGCTTCTTTTAGTATGTTTGTTCTGTAACTTTTGTCCACAACGATTTAATGTATTCGACTTTACTGTGTTTTTCTCAGTTAAAGTTTCATGATGTTCTACTAATCTTACTTCACCACTAATATAATACTTTTTTGTTTCCTCCATTTTAAAAATATTTCTAACTAGTCTGACTTAAAACACAGCACTCGTTGCTAAATTAATGTTTCGCATTTGATAAAACTATGCGGACACACATTGCTTTATATAGAACGTTGCTTCAATGACCCTTTTGGAGAACTTCTTTCATTTTTACATGGCTGGCAGATAGCTATTGATTAATTTCGCTTGAAACGCCTAAGTTTGAAATAAATATTTAGAGATATTTCAATGTAAATACAACATCACTCCACAAGAATACTAAACTTTAAAGTAGTGACAAACATATAATTTAGAATTATAGAACTTCTAAAAGCAGAAGGATAGTCCCCGGAGACATTTCAAAGGGAAATTCAGTCCTCTTGTACTTTTGTCTAGGGGATAATGGAATTAAAAAAGAAGCATACATTTTTCTACCATTTATTTATACAAAATTACGTAGTTGTAACTTTTTATATATATATTTCTGTATGAAACGTAATATTTTGTTTGGAACCTGAAAAGAGTGTTCTAGAATAACATTTTTGAATACTTAAGAAAAATATGAAATTGTGTTCTCTTTTTTTTAGATCTTTTCGATTCGTAATCATTTAAACATTGTTAATCAGTACTGTTGTAATTGTCAGGGGTTCATAGTTTTGGAGATTCCATTTTCAGATTTGAATTTTTAAAAAACTGTTTATGTGCTTAAATATTTAAAAAAAAAGGTGAACTCGAATGCTCGCGTATAGATATTCTCAATTATAAAATAAATCTAAGTTATGAACCTGAAATATCTGAAATTAAATTAGAAAATGAAAGGTGGCTATTGAAGTTTTGAATTATTCTTCCTTCAGTGATTAACTATATTAAATCTGATTCATATTACAATATTTTTTCCTATAAAATAAAATGCTACAAAATACTGTGTCCGTTTAAAACAATTTTGATCTGAAATTATTTGGCACTATTCAAATCTTTGCTTCTGTATTTAGATTTACTGGATGTGTAGCAAATGATCTGCTATTCTTTTTTTTCATTCATATTATTACTATAAACTTTTTTTTACGAAATAAGGAATTTAAGTTAGCTCAGTTGCTTTTATTAGCAATTTTTGTTATCTTTGTCGCAGTAGATCAGCTGTTATTCTAACAATATCATGGCTGGAGTTTTTAAGGAGTTTGAGTTCTCGTTCAACTAAAGACAAGGGTTGATACACCTTAGATGTGTTGAGTTCAAAGCTCTCCCATTGGTGTATCGCTGCGGTAGCCAAGTGGTCTAGGCATCGGATCGTGGCTAGCATCTCATGAAATCGATCCCAGTACCACTGAAGACACTCTGTATAGGGGAGCGATGCACGTAAAATCTGTCGAGAGCTCAAACTTTCTCCCGTTGGTGTGGTGTGGTGTGGTAGTTAGGAGAGGGGTTGCCAACTCAGGTGTTATCTGCGTCACTTGACCATGGTTCAAAATTGCGCGGACCGTCCCCAAAAGCCCTTGTGTAGCTGAACAGTGGGACGTTAATATTCACTCACTCACTGCAGTTGGTGTGGTGTGTCAGTTATTCAAGGGATCATCTTCGTTACTGGACTGAAGCTCAAATTTACGAGGTCAGTAAACGAAAGTCCTCGTGTGGCTTTATAAAGTGACGAAAATATAACTTTCACAGTTTCTGTTCTTTTTTATATCTTGAATTATAAAAAGCAAGAAAGAATAACTTTTGTCGGGTGAATTAATATTAATGTCGCATTCTTCAGCTACTCGAGGGCTTTTGATGCTGAACTTCATTATTTTGAACCATGGTTAGGTCACGGGGACGGCACAAGAGCTACTACCTCCTCTCCAAGCTAACAAACTACGCACACGATTGGGATATTGATCCTCGACCTATTTTACGTGGAATGATCTCTAACAGCGGATCTTCTGCGGCACAATGTTCGAACTGCTGTTACGTCGTCCACGAGTTCGTGACCATAACCACTAGGTTACCAAGGTAGCCAATCGTTTGTTGAGAAAGTTCACATATTGTACACTCTATGAGCTCAAAGTAGTCAATACGGGCAGAAGATGAGAAAGGGTGATGGTCTATACAGCATCGGAAGCGATCAGTTGAACCGTTTTAATTGGACTTAATTTCCTACAAATAACCTTGTAGGTGGAAGATCATATTATGATCCATGCATTTATTCCTGGATGTAAAAACGGAGTTTTAAGAGAAAAAAAGTATTGATTTGCAATTCATGAAGTTCATTAACAATGTTTGTAAAGTCATTTAGAGTGTAGTGAATTTAGTGTAAGGTCATTTAGTGTTATTTTTATTTTACTCAATCTGTTTCATTCAGACAGACTGGGGTTTCTAGAATTTGGTTTATGCAATTAGTTTAAGAAGCTATTGAATAAATACTGTTGCTTTCACATTTCTATGCAGTTTTTTAGCATAGCAACGAATACACACATGTCCAAAATGAAGGTCACTAACTTATTTTTCGTCATAATTTTAAAATGACTACAGTAAAACTGATAGCATTTGTATATTTTGAAGAATGCGTAGTATAATATCAACCTTTAGTTTGGAAAAAATATAGTTTAGCGTTAGTTTTTACAGAACCCATCGATTGAGATCGTTCAAGTATATGGGAATTTCTGATGAAACCGTGTGAATATTACATTAAAACAAACAAGTTAGTCTGTTTGCAATGAGAACGTAATCGTTTGTATGATTCCTTGAGATAGAGAGCAAATTGAAGGCTTGTAGCTGGTCAGTATCAAGTGGATGTGGCTCGATGGTAACAAGTGGTTTCCAAAAATAGTGGTCTAGCGGTTATGGAATCAGATCTAAACAAGTGGTACTATCACTAGGAAGGTCATCTAAGGTCACCACAGAGCATCAGCATCTGCACAAGATCGCGACTTGGCATTAAGTGCACAAACACATAGTGTGTAAAATGGCTCCTCAGTTACTGTGTCTGGAAGAAGAAATTCCAAATAAACAGCAAATTTTCCCAAACTTTTTTGTCTCACATAGGTCTTGACTTGTTTTTAGGTTTGACGCAAGACCCTGCTTAATAAATATTGAATTTTTGAGAATTTATTTACTGAAATGTATTTTTGATACCTGGTACTACTACTCCTACTTTAAAGGAATGAAATTTTTCTATATTTAACGAAAAATTGTGTATAAATTTTAAAAATAACTGGTTAATTAATTAATTTAAAAGTTAATTCATAAATAAAACTTTCAAATAAAGTAACTAAACAACAAACAAATAATTTTAATGAGAGGGGTGAATCTCTTGCACTACGATATCAAATTTAAACATTTGGTGTCAATATTTTCTGGTTTAACCTTAAATTAGCTCTATTAATGTCAATTTTTTTGTTTTGTTTTGGAGATTGGCAACCGCGCTGAAACTCCTTCACACTAGGAAAAGCAATAAAAAGCTTCCTCACGTATTCCAAAAGTTTTGACAAATAACAGGTTTGACTTTTTAAAGTCAAAAATGCTGGCATCCGTTTCTAAACTTTAATCTCATTTTTAGTGTTTATTACGATTAGTTCCTATTGTAATGTGACACTTTTTTTCAATATGACCCTATGAATTCATAGACTGTACTATAGTATGGCCATAGTCAAAACATTCTCAAATCTAGTTTCAAAATCAGAATAAAATGCATTTAAATATTGAACGTAGGTTAAAGAGCTCTGACAGATTGTCTGCAGCAAATTTAGAAAATTCGGGACTTCTCTAGCTTAACTCCGGAAAATAAAGTTGAAAAATAGATAAAATGTGGTTTCCACATATTGTAAACATAAAAAAAAAAATTAAAATCACGATCTAGTTTAATGAGAATCACTGTTATAGAGCCCCACTTACACCTCATGGACCCGAAATTTATTTTGGCTGACGTAGACACCTTGGAGGTCATCATAGACCCCTAGTGTTCTATTTAGACCACTTTATGAATCCCGAGTCTACAGTCTTCTTTTAGAGACGGTCCCTTACGCTCGGCATCCACTCTGGTGCGTCCCTTTGACTGCGTCCAGCAGGAAAGACCAAATATTGTGCAGCTGAAAAAAACAGTCTTGGACACCCATAGAATGGGGGCATGCTCCTTTCAGTGATGAGTCAGAATGTACCAGGCAAAGTGATTCTCGTCGAAGATTTCCGTTAGAGAAAAAATGGAACTAGATTCCTTTTCTCCTACATGACAAAAATCGACAGGTTACAAGGGGGAAAAATTATAGTGTGTGGTGGCATAATATTGGGCAGACATACACCACTGCACATTTTTCGTACGGGTACTAATAAATCACAGCGCTATAGGGATGAGATCCTGGAAGCCTATGTTTGCTTTTTTGGGTGCTGTGCACCAGGAGTCCATTTGTATGGATGATAATGTGCCACCATATAGAAGTCACTTTGTTGATGAATTTCATGAAAGAGTTGATAGTTGCCGTATGAATTGACCACCGGGATCTTCAGATCTTAACTCTATTGAACATTTTTTGGATGGTCTAGGTAAAGACATTTCTCAGCGTAGCTCCCCTCCCAGGTCACCCGATGAAATAATAGTCCCTCTTTGCGAAAAATGGGCAGGCAGAGAAATTCTTATAGAAACCTTTATAAATAGCAAGTGAGCTCTTTGTGGGGCTCTTGTATTGTAATTCACTTTGATCGTACTTTATATTAGACTTTTCTCAAGGTAAATGTTTTATCTATGATTCATGATTTCTGATTTTTTGATAATATCCTGTACCTTAATTCAGAATAAAAACCTTATTTATATTTTTATTTTGCTGTGTATCCTTTCGCACATTGTAACATGCCTCTGCACCAAATTTAGGGGCAACATAGTAAATTGTTTATCTGTTTTCAAAGAATTTATGTTTATGGTTGTGACGGGTCTGTCCGCGTTAATTTCCAAACTAATCCGCTTGGGCAACTTCGGGGCCAGTATTTATTCTATTTCACAGCCTCTTCGGGAAAAACATGAGATAGTTATATGCTTATTAGTTCGGCTACATAAAGTCTAGATTTCGTAAGTTTGAGAGATAGAGAAGGATTTGCCAAACTAAATGTAAGTATCGTCTACGGATCACTTCAACGAGCTTCACGCGTATTTGATATTATTATAGCCAAGTAGTAGATTAATCATTAAAGGAATCAAATTAAGTACTGACCTGAGGTTAGCAAGAGTTCGTCTCCTTGTCAATTCTGATAGCTGAGATTACTTAGACGGAAATATTAGATTTGAAGGTTAGAATTGAGTATTAGATTTGAGTATCAGGATTAATCTAGAAATTAGATAATCACTCCAGGGTTTCCACTTATAGATAGAACTTGTGTTTGTTAATTGTGTCTGTCTTCAATAAATAATTATTGTTATGGCTTTTGTTTTCGGTCAGACTTGAGTTGATAGTCATTTGCTGACACTTCAGGAGATTTCTTCAGCGCATTTTGCCAATTCGGATTTTGAAATAAACTTGCTGAGCTCAAAAATAGAAATTGCATCGCGTTAGTAGGAAATGGACCTTTAAGTGTCCCCCTAATGTAAAGAACAGGTGTAATATCTGAAACTTTTTTGTATATATTTTTTAATTTTTTTTTAGAATCACCAGGCTCGTTGACATTATTGTGCATTCTTTGTGAATGTAACCCTTTAAGCGGTAATTTTTTTTGCTTCAAAAGTTCCAAAGAAAAAGACACAATTTTGTATTGCATTTAACTACCCATAATACTTAAAAGAATTTTATTTTAATTTTAAATTTTACCCACTGATTTTTATTTTATTATCGAGGAAAACAAACCCCCTTAAATGACTGCTTTTTATTAATATGCTCAGCAGCAATAAATAATATTTTATATAGCTTAAAAGAATTTGTTCCTACTTACAAAAAAGATTTAATGTTAGTATTTTTCAAACGTTGTGGATTTTGTGCCTATGTGCATGTACACAATGTATTCAAAAAGTTCCAGGACTGAATGCACACAGACAACATAACAAAGCAAAATTAAGTTTATTTAATTTCAAGCTTCTACATAATCCCCCTGCACTTCAATACAACGTTTGGATCTTTTATAAAGATCTTTGAACGCCTTCTGGAACGCCTCGACTGCAACACTCTGCAGGTCCCTTGTCACTGACGCTTCGATGTCCTCTACCGACGCGTACCGCTGTCCCTTCATCTTCAATTTCAACTTTGGAAACAGAAAATAGTCCGGAGGGAACAGATCAGGTGAATATGGGGGTGGTCGATGGTTACAACCTGCCTGCGCGCCAAGAATTGCTGGACAATGATGGATTTGTGTGACGGTGCATTGTCATGCAAGATACACCAGTTTCCACTGTCCAACATTTCGGGTCTCACACGCCGCATTCTTTTCAGTAGCCGCGGTGTAGCACATCCTCGTAAAAGGCACCAGTGACAGTGGACCCTTGTCGAAGGAATTCGTGGTGGATAATTCCTCGACTGTCGAAAAACGCGAGCAGCATCGTCTTTGTTTTTGATTTTGACGCACGAACTTTCATCGGTCGACCCTTTCCCGGACTTGTCCACTCCAAACTTTGGAGTTTAGTTTCCGGATCATATTCGAGGCAACATGACTCGTCTCCGGTGGCGATGGTTTTCAAAAAGTTAGGGTCTTCATCGGCCGCGGCAATCAAATCTTCGGAAGAAGCAATTCGGTGTTCTTTTTGCTCCGTAGTCAGAGTGTGTGGCACAAAGCGCGCACAGAGTTTCTTTTTCTTTAAATCCTCCGTCATTATCGTAAAAACAGACCCTACACTCATGTTTAAAGATTCAGCAATCATTTCTATCATCGACGGTCGGAGCGCACCAACGCTTGCACTCGTTCGACATTTTCATCAGTCCGACTCGAACGTGGACGACCACATCTCTCATCATCGTCCGTCGCTTCTCTTCCATCTCTAAACCTTGCAAACCACTCAAACACACGCGAACGACTCATAGCCTCGTCACCATGAACAGTTTTATTCATTTCATAGGTTTCTGTGGCCGTTTTACCCAATTTAAAACAAAATTTAAGGTCCGTTCTTTGCTCCATTTTTTAACGATAGCACGACCACTATGACACACCACACTCGAGTGAACGCTGAGAAGTTGGAACTCATCCAAACGGAATAAAACTTCGCGCATGCGTCGGAGAAGGTTGTTGCTACTCGCTCCATGAAATGCACAGAGATAGCGCTACCTGTACTGTTTTACTAGCAGCAGTCCTGGAACTTTTTGAATAAACTGTATTTACTGTATGGACACACAATTTGAAGCATGATGTAATATGTTTTACAGTGATGAGGGGATAGAGATAATATGGGCTTTTTTGGATTATCTTTTCATTTGTATTTCTTCTCAATCAACAAATTGCATATTGCTTTGAAAATACTTGTTCTTCATCGAATATTATCAAGAAACTAAATTCCTTCCCCTTCAATGAAACATTCTAGTCTACACCATGAATATAATCCCGGATGTGAAGTATTTCAGTACCATGGACAAACTTCATGTCTTAAAAACACATACACTAATAATCTCACAATAAAAATGAAAAATATGTGTAAATCAGAGATAGAAATAAGAACAAATCAGTGCCCGTACACCGTGCGGGAAAATCAGTTAAAGGTTTAATTTAAATTACCTTACTTTTTAGGTAGCATGTTTTTGTTTGCTTTTGATCCAAAAGCTACTCTCTTAAATAACAAGTTCATGGACGCCGTAAGCTAATGGTTATGGGAACAAACTCATCGCCGGCGTGTCTTAAATTCCAGTCCTAGGAACAGCGGTGTAGTGATATTGATACACGTTAAATTTGTCTAGGCTTAAAATCCTTCCGTGAACTTAGCGTTGAAGTTCGGAGAGAAGTACACGCTCAGGTATCGTCCTCGTCACTTGGCATTGGCAAGGCAGTATCAAGTCAATTATGATATCCATCACCTTCCCACCTTCATGTACCCATGAGAGAGTGAGTATTAACATTGCACTATTCAAGCACTCAACGGCTTTTGGTTTACGGACCTCGTAATTTTGAACCGTGGTCAAATGACAAAGATAACAGCTCAGCTGGCAAACCCTTCTTCCAATTTCTACACCACACCAATATGGATGCATTTGAGCTTCGCCTGATTTAACGTACATCACCCCACTTACAAGGTGGATCTTCAGCGGTACTAGGCGGGAACTCATGACACGCCAGCCACGTGTCCTTTAACTTCACCACTAAACTATCACGGCCACTTCATGTATGTTTTAAATGAGATAGCAGCCACCATAAATATTTGAATCAGATTAATTTACAATTTAGTTTAGGAACTTTTTACTAAGTGCTAGTGATTCAGTTCAGTTCCAAAAGGTGTAAATCTTTACATAAGAAACCATGAAATCTGTAAAAAGATATGATCATATTCAAAATATAAATTATTAATCTCAATAAAATACGAAATAGATGCATAAAATGACAAAATGTTATTAACAAAGTCTAGAAAATGAAAAATAAGAAAAGAAATAGAAAAATCTGAACAATATTTTAAGAAGCGCAAAGAATAAATTTTCTCTTGAATTTGAACTACTATACACAGAATAACATTTCCACAGTGCTTCAGATAAAAACAAATATGACTCATTCATAAAGATACCTTGTTCGCAAAATGTAAAAGAAAAAATATTATCAACTGCATTAAATATAATATAAATATCAGAAATATGTAAAAATAGATTCTAAATAATAATACTTGCCTTGTGTCGACTTACTTATAATTGAATGCTTACTCAATAAAAATTTAAATAACCTTGAAGTTAAACAAGCAAAAACTTTTATTTAGTTTAGCCCATCAATCGGGGTTGCTCTGTCTGTGCACTCGTATAATTAAATTTTTCTAGAAACTATAAAATAGAAATCATCCACGTGATTAAATAAGAAAAGGTATTTTATCTTTTGAGTTCTTTTATATCTGAACCAAAAGATATGTTTCAAAACAAATTCAATTTTGAATAAGATGCTAAATAAAATTAAATTGTGAGGTTGGGTCAATAGTTTTGCGTAGGGTTTCATTTTATACAAATGTGAGGGATTAAATCCTATAAAGTTTAACTTATCCCAGAATTAAGCAGATTTAGAATAACAATATCTGAATATATTACCCATTGGTCTCTAATTTGTGAAAGAATAGCTAAAGGAAAATACTTCGCCAGATGTTTTCTTCGTTTCTGTATCCGAGTGAAAAAAAATTTCCGAGCTATTCCTTACATCTTAGCCCCCCCCCCATCCACAAATAACTTTCAGTTTTAGAATTTAATACCGTATTATTGAAAAGAAAAACACGAACCTTTCAAATAAGTGTAAGATCTAACACCATAAAAATATTTAAGTCGGCGTAATTGCATTTAAATCTTTTCCATACATATCTGAATCTTCCTTTATAATCACATCTACATAAATTTGCATATGTGCGATTCTAAATGTTGTCCTGCGGTTAACATATGTTTTTATTTCGCCAAATCACAAAGTTTTGGCATTATTTTAAATTTTTAAAAATGTTCCACTGCATTTGCTGTTGTATATAAAAGGTCAAAAAATTTTAAACTCGTAACAAAATAAGAGAATAATACGCAAGAATGTAAAGATTATATACAAAGTTCTTTTGTAACAATATTGTAGTTTAAACTTGTTTATGAACAGTTAATCACGAGTATTTGCATATCAAGAAATTTCTGACCACGTTTTCGAATTAGTTGGAATTAGCCGTTGGTATAAATCTTAAGTATCTAATTTAAAAGGTTTCGTTTTGTTAATAAACATAATATAATTCCAGGATAGCATATGACTTAAAACATAAAACAGATTTAATTTTAATTATTTTAAACTAAGTATAATAATTTAGTTAACACAATGAATCAGCTTAACTTTTTATGGTATGCTCTAAAATCCTTTTCCTTGCACTTGTTATTGCAGAATTAAATCGTTTTCATTTTAATTTTCTTTTGAAAACCAAAAAATAATTTCCCCCCTATTTAGTAACTGCACTGATATTCCGTTAACCTTACAACCCCGTTTGAGCAAGTTCTAGGAAATTCAATCTAAATAGCGGTACTGAATAAACAAGAAACGTAATACTTCTTTTAAAAAAAAGTATAATTTTGCAAAAGTGTTTAGACATTTTTTAGCCAAATGTAAAAAACTCAGTACCTAATATAACGATAGCTTAACAGTATAGCGTCAGGAAAGCTTTCCATATAGAATAAATAAATACTGTTTTTTTCTTCCTTTTGGTAAAATTTGATCAAAAAATATATCTTACGGGAAACAAATTTTATCTTCCGTTCATATATACATCGCATGCATTTCGCTTAGCACTGCTACCTGATAAATTTAACATTAATTATACCAAACTTTTCACACAAAGACCAGTTTTGATATACGATAAAAATTTATTCACTTTCATATTATTGTCACCAGAATAACTAAGTTCATACTTCAAATGAATATTAATATGCACTTTAAACAGCACATAGTCAAAATCTTCACAAAATAAATAAGAAAAAAAATTTTCATATGCTTGTTAAGAATTATTCTCATTAGTACTCAAAACATATTTGAAGGATTTTTCATCATAACAAAAAAATTCGATGCAATTTGACGTACGTCTTCAAACAAAACACACTCATACATAAAAGGTTCATGGAATATAAGATCGAAGTTTTAAATGAAATAAAAAAGAAGATAGACAATAACAAATTAAAAACCACTTCAAATTGTATTTTGAAAAGTTCAGATGTCTACAATTCATTTTTATCATATCTTAAAATGTATGAAGTATGTATGATTTAATGTCTAAGAAACAATACAATTTTAAAAAAATCGTCTCATTATTCATAATACAGTACCAAGTTTAACACTTTTTTTATAACAACCAAACTAATACAATTACAATAATCCAAATTTCTATGAGATAAAAACAAGTAAATATAACTTATTTTTAAATGTATGAAGACACATATGAGTATTCAAAAGTAATATTAAATGAAACACATTCAGTGAATTTCTCAAACGTAAAATCCTTCGATATAATGAATGTGCAAATGATTTATTAAGTTACGCCTTTGTGAGAAAGCTTTTTCGCAGATGTCACACACACATAAGGTTTTTCTTCATTATGAATACGTAAATGGCTTTTCAAGTAATCTAGTCGAGAAAAAGCCATGTTGCAAAAATCACACGCATAAGGCCTTTCTTTAGTATGAATCCGCAAATGCCTTTTTAAGCTGCTCCTTTCAGAGAACTGCTTGTTGCAAAAGTCACATTTAGAAGTAAAAGGCTTTTCTTCAGTATGAACACGCAAATGTATTTTCATTTCAACAAGTTGAGTGAAAGCCTTTTTGCAAATTTCACAAACATAAGGCTTTTCTTCAGTATGAATCCGAAAATGTTTTTTTAAGTTGCTTCTTTCAGAGAAACCCCTGTTGCAAATTTCACAAACATAAGGTTTTTCTTCAGTATGAACACGCAAATGTGTTTTCATATGACCAAGTTGAGTGAAAGCCTTTTTGCAAAATTCACAAACATAAGGCTTTTCATTTTTATGGATACGCAAATGAATTTTTAGATCTCCATTTCGACTGAAAGACTTGTTGCAAATTTCACAAGCATAAGACTTTTCATCAGTATGAATTCGCAAATGCATTTTTAAGCTACTTATTACAGAGAAAGCTTTGTTGCAAATTTCACAAATATACGGTTTTTCTTCAGTATGAATACGCAAATGGATTTTGAGATGTTCATTTCGAGTGAAACATTTGTTGCAAATTTCACAAGCATAAGGCTTTTCATCAGTATGAATTCGCAAATGCCTTTTTAAGCTACTTATTACAGAGAAAGCTTTGTTGCAAATTTCACAAACATAGGGTTTTTCTTCAGTATGAATACGCAAATGGATTTTGAGATCTTTATATTGAGTGAAACATTTGTTGCAAATGTCACAAGAATAAGGCTTTTCTTCAGTATGATTACTTAAATGCCTTTTCAAGCTACTTATTACAGAGAAAGTCATGTCGCAAGTTTCACAAACATAGGGTTTTTCTTCAGTATGAATACGCAAATGGGTTTTAAGATCTCCTTTCCGAGAGAAACATTCGTTGCAAGTTTCACAAGCGTAAGGTTTTACATTGGGATGAATACGCAAATTTTTCTTTATTTTGATTGTTTTAATTTGATCATGATAAAATTTTAGTTGAATATTATTTAATATATCCGATTTAATTTTGTCACTTTGAGTAAAAATCTAGTTACGTTTTTTAAAGGGTTGCTTCTGTTTGATATGATGACATGGCTGATTATATGAAAACATTTTTTTTGTTCGTTGTTCACTACAAATATAACATTTACCCGTTTCCTCCATTTTTGAAATAGTTCTAACTTGTCTGGCTTAAAACTGCACTCGTAGCTAAGTGTATGTTTTTCTCTCGATAAACTGACGCAGAATGCGGACACGTATCTTTACAGAAAATGTTGTAAAAATTATTGTTTTTATTAAACTCCCTACATTTTTAAATGGCTTGCAGATAGCTATTGACTCATTTCGCTGGAGACTTGTAATGTTTCAAAAATATCTATAAATATTTCAAAATAAAATCAACGCCAGTAAATATTTAAAGTAGAATTTTACGGGCCAGCTATAGAGTCATAGACGTGAAACGTAAATCTAGAAAAAATAAGTAAAAAATTACCCTGAGGACACTTCAAAGGAAAATTTATTCATGCTAAATATTTTACCTCAGAATAATAGAACTAGAATTTAAAATGTGACATCATTCTATCATTATAACTGTAATAAATTAACACTTTTAACTTTTATATTTTTAAAATTTATGCTACAATAATTATTCTGTCATAAAAAAAGATTTGAAATCAAATTTATTAAAAGTATTAACAAAAAGTTAGGTTAAAAGCCTGAACATTTCATTCGCTGAATAAAATGTTTCAGCTCATTTTGAGTAAATCTATTTTAAATATATCGAATAACATTTCATTTAATCATTTTCGAACTTTAATCATTTAAATCTTATCGGTCCGGTCTATGGTAATGGTCATTGTTTCATAGTTTAGAGAGATTCAATTTGCAGATTGTGTGATTTCAATATTTAAATTCATTACTATACGGAAAAATAGACATAGCGTTATGTTAGTAACAATAGATAAGATAGGTTAATAATTGAAATGTATTTACCTACACTTGTTCATGTTTGTAATTTACTCGTTGGACATTGTTTCTTATTGTGTAAATTTAATGTATGCTGTGTTACTTTTTAGGCTGCACATGAGTTTTATAGTTTTTGATCTAAAACCTTATCTTGAATTAATATTTCATGGCCACGGTAACTTAGGGGCCTTGGTCACGAATTCGTTCCCGGCGTATCATGAGATCGATTCTTAATGTCGCTGAAGACCCGCCGTGCAGATGATCTGGGGCACATTAAACCTTTTGAGGCTTAAAATTAAGACGGTTTTACGAGTTCGCAGAGGTGTTCCTAGAGCTCTGATGTCATCCTTTACACTTGACCATGGTTCAAAATTTTGAGATCCGTTATCAAAAGCACTCGTGTTACTTTAAAAAGCAAAGTTATTGAAACATTTTTTAAAATTAAATAAACATTTCTGATTAATATTGATGTTTGACACTTGATTGATATAAGGGAACAGTGAATGCACAATTATTGAAAAATACAAATAATTATTTAGTTTACAAATGTCTTTCCGTTCAAAGGTAATACGGTGAATTATATTTTAGTTTTTTTTTTGTCGATTGCAAAAATTTGTAAGCAATGATACATTTGAATTGGAGATTGTGTCAGATGTGTTTCTTATATAAATAGGTTAAAGTATGGGAAATAGGGTGCCAAATCAAGTGTCATCCTCGTCATTTGCAGCAGGTCAAAATGACGAGATCTATCACCATTGTCTCTCACGTGTGTTTGAAATGTCGGAAACTAATTTTTGATAGTATTTCTGTCTATTTATGGATTGGAATGCTAACTTATTTCTTGGATTATACCATTATTTTCATTAAAAATATTTCCCATTAATTCCAAATTAATCAGATAATAAGAATTATGGAATGAAATATGTGATTGATGCTTATTTAGTTATGTGGGTTTTGTTATTTAAAAAGCTGCACTTTTTCTTAAAAAAAAGAGAGATTCTATTTTATTTTAAATTATAAATTATATTTACAGTAACATAGAAGGAAAGTGTTAACGTAAGAACAATTGCGATGCTGGAACATATATTTTCAAATATGGAATAAAGTAAAGTATACATGTGAAAAATAAAATTAGAAACTGAATGGAGAATATTTAAAGCAGTTAATTTTTTTTTCAGGGATTAATAATTTAAATTTGCTTCTTTTTACGATATTTTCCCTACAGAACGAAATTAAACAGCAAAAAATTATTTGTTTGTTAACAAATGAAATTAGGATGTGAATATACACAAATACATGTTAAAGTAGCAAAAAAATTGTTTTGTTATTGATATTTATTGGATCTGTGTCAAATGTTCGCCTTTTATTTCTTCATACAAACATTATTTTCCTTTTTTCTATGAGTTAAGTAATTTAAATTAGCTCACTCGCTTTTCCATAAGTAAAACGAGTAATTTTATTTGTCTTGATTGCCGTGGTAGATCAGCAGATAGGGTCAAAAATTTATGGCTGCAGGTTCAACGGAATTCTGATTTGGTGCCAATGAAATATCAGACTGATACACATTACATTTGTCGAGCTAAAAGTTTCCTCCAGTTAGCATGGTATGGTAATTATAAAAAGAGAGTGACAGCTAATTGTTGTCTTCGTCACTTGACTGAGGCTGAAGATTAGGAGATCCGTTATTAATAGCTCTCGTGTTGATCTGCAATTCCTTGTTAATAAAACTCTCACTCCCTATTTTTTGTTATGGCTTGGATTATAAAAAAGCAGCACGAATAAAGTTCGTAGGATAAATGATATAAATTAACATAAATATCTTAGAGATTTGAGGTTGAACAACCGTTATTGCACTCTCAATCTGAGTATGTGTAACTGTTTCTGAGAGCATTACGTCATTTAGTGTTGTATCTAGAGTCTTCTTTCATAACGGGAAGCGAGTTATTGAAACAGAATTAAATGTTGAGCATTCTTCTTTGCTTTTTTTTCAAAACAAGCGTGAGATATTTTTGTTTTATATCTTTTTAAATATACTTTAATGTTCGGATGATTCATAATTGTTATTATATCGTGGGAAGAAAGGCATCAAATGTTTTTATTTTCCTTATATGATAATTAAAAAAAATCAACGATTCAAAACAATATTTTATTTTCAAAATTAATGACTGGCTTTGAATTCTAAATCAAAAATGTTCAGCTTTTTTATTTGAAAACTATGGTTTAAAGGACGAATATATCCCCTCCAAATTTCCACTCCTTTGCAAAAAAATGTCTAAGGGCCTTATCAAATTTTACGAACATCGCCCTCTCTACACGGTGGAGAGGGCGATGGGTGTGCTTTAGTACAAGTAGCATTCCTCTCCACGATTGCAAAATTCCAAGACAAATTCACGGCCAATACTAGCGACTATTGCACCTACATTTTTTCTTAAAGAATGTTGTCGAGTTTCTCTTCGAGATACAGTTTACAATTGGCTTGTAATAAAAAAAATGGTGCGAGGAATGCCACGCGATAGAAGTGAACCTTCTTGGTACATTCGCTTCTCCAGGAGCCAATACGAAGATATTTCTCTGCATTCCATAACAACGTCTGTTGCTCTCTTCAATAGTTATAGTTTCACTGATTTCATCTTGAAGAACTTGAGACGCACTCTGTTTGAAATTGAAGAAACTATCATCGATTGTAACATCATATATTCTGTACAGTGGAGTAGCTACTAAGTATTGGAACCATGTATTGATGTTTCTTTCAGTAACCAAATCCCTCGGATAAATAGTTCTGTGAATTTTCCTCCGTTTGATGTGAACATTGGCACAGTAATCATCTTCAACATTCCGTGGCATTGGATTGACCATTGTATTTACGGATACTGGAACATTGATTATTTGCCCTAATATTCCAAACTGATCGTGTACATGTCTCAATCGCCTAATTTGCATACAAGGTATTCGTGGAGAAACGAGTTTTTCTGATATCATATCCAAAGTAGGAAGATGTGGTGGAATTTTTGTGTATACAAAACCATTATAATTTGATAAATTTGGTATACTGTTCCTATTTAAACTTTGTTGGCAACTGTAGCACGCTTTAACTTCTTCTAAATTAATTCCCGGTAAATTATTTTGTAAAATATTTTTATGCTCAGCAACAGACGTTTTCAAATCATATTTAAACCATAATCTATCACAAATCGAACACCTGTGACCGAAAGGAGTATCAACGAATCGCTTTTGGAAATCTCTGTGAGCATTTTTATGGGTGAGTGATTTTGTGGTTTATTGGCGCAAGAGCCGATTTCGGCTATACTGCGCCAAACATTTGTTTTAATATCTGTGGTCTAGACGGAAGAGAAAGAAAGAATGAATTGAATGACAAGAAAGAGGGTCGAAAATAAAGAAGGATCACTAGGGTACCCCGGGTTCGTGAAACCCGTGTTTACCAAAGACAGTAATCCTCGTGGGAAAAGGAAAAGATCACTAGGACACCTCGGGATTGTGACACCCGTACTCACCTAAAGAAGGTGAGCGCCCTGAGGGGGCATTTGTATGGGAATCATAGTCTTTGTAACGTAAGATAGAATTTATTATCGATTCACTTGCATCAGTTCCAACACGCACTAGACTAGTTGAAAGGGCTGTACTTGTTGACTGCACAGGGTGGTTCACAAAGTCCGTATTAATCAGTGCTGGCATTAGATGAGTCTCAATAGCATTCCCATCAGTCATTAAACTCGGCATTAAAAGAATATTTTGCAGTGTTTTTTTCCGTGCTTGATTTTCTGTCATGTACTCTGATCGAGATTTGGCAGTAGCGCTTGATGAATGTTCACTATTTTTCTGTATTTTTATCACTTTTTCGACTGGACTTTCTGCTAGTTTTTCTTTTCTTCTTCTTTTTTCGAAACTCTTTTCCTCTTTGTACATTTGATTTAGGTATTCTGATTAGAATTAATAATAATTCAACGCAAATGAAAATTAAAAAAACAAATTAGCTGCCGAAAACATCACCACATGGCCAACAATCTAAGGAAATATTTTAAAAAGGCACGCTTTTGCTGCAAGAGCTATTTTGTCTACACCAACATTAATTGCAACACATATAACCGTTGACTAATGTCCCCTGGTCTGGTGGGAAAAGGTGGGGGGATGTCGACCAATCGAAAGCAATCATCCAACTTTTTCACGGATATGACGCAAGTCACAGGGTCCCCCCCCCCATCGAGCAAAATCAATCGAAAACCCAACCACGTGAAGAACGAATGTAGAAAAGTTGCTGTTTCTTCGTTTCTCCCGAAACTAATCCCCCCACCCACCAACTACTGACCGCTGATGCTATTTTTAGCAAAGGCGAACCCCTCTCTTTTTCAATCTGTTAACTCCCTCTCATAGGTTCACTAGCTCACTGAAGAAGAAGCCTAGATGCCTCTAGGCTGGTTCTGAGGAAAATAAAATATTCCAGACCCCGCTGTCTTTTCCTCCAGCTCGGTATTTCCACGCCATTGCGACGATTTGGGGGAGATCGCGGGGGAAATCACTACTTCCGTTCGTTTTCTCCCTGTTACGCAAAACTGGGCAAATTTTCCATTCACTCGTGAGCATAGAAGTTTAACTTCAAAAACTGTTTTACAACAATGGTTGAAATGTGTGTATCTGTAATGCAAGGGCGATAACCGAAAAATCAGAGTAACAAATTCGTTGCCGGTGCTTTCGAATAGTAGGCTCAAGACCAATTTGTAGATCTTTTCATTCCTGAATGTGTGGAGTTTAGCATGATATCTCACATGTCGTCTTCAGCACTTCAATGAGTACATATTTACCAGGTCCATCACCTCACCAATACCTTAACGTAGTTTCCGTGAGTGGATTTTTAAAATCGTTCCAATATAAAGCGATATGAGATTTATTGGCGACGGACCTCGTTATTTTGAACCTCGGTCAAGGGAATGGGATGATACCCGAGCAAGTAAGCACCACCTATCCTAACTACCACAGTACGCCAATGAATGGTTGCTTGAGCCTCGTATCTGTTTGCTCGTATCCTCGACAGATTTAACTTACATCGAGTCTTCATTGGTACTAGGCTCAAAATCATAATGCGCAAGTCTGGAGTCTGTAAACTTGACCACTATGCTACCACGGCCCCCAAAATGTGTTCTATGTTTATCTACGATTCATGTTATTCCTTAGATGATAACCAACTAATATCTGATACAAAAAATGTATCTTTATTACCAATGAGCTTAGTTTTAAAATCTATTAAGGAGTCTTATTTTCCATTTTAACTACTTTCTGAAAATTATGTCCAACAAAATCAATAAATGCAATAATTTTATAAAACTCACATTTTTTCAACCAAAGGAGAATAAATTATTTTTCTTATCACCCCCTTTTTTCTACACCACAAAATATCTTAATGTTCAGCCGAAGAACAAATCTGGTATTGTGGTTTTTAGTGCCAACTGTCTGATGGTGGCAGATCAAAGGCCACGACATTCATCATCAAGGGCTACGAGTACCCTTTCATTAGCTTTATTTTGAGCACCATGCAGTGACAATACGATTTGACTCGGTTCATGCACGATAGATGTCGACACCACTAGTTCGAATCCACAATTTAGGTCAAAACTGTATACTTCATATTTTTAAAATTAATTCTACAAAAGCAACGAAAGAAAAGTGAAAAATTGAATTTATAAAGTTTGTAAAGTTATTATGGCATTTTACTTTTTGTAAGCAGTTGTTGAATTTAAATGACAAAAAAAATAGGAAGATCTGATTTTAAAGGTTGATTTTAGTTATTATTTGAATTAACTTTTAAATGCATTATTTTCAGATTTGATACCGGAATTTGAATTTAATTTTACACATGCCATTGGTTTATTTTATATATTTTGCTGCCTGTAGATTACCAATGTTCATAA
>BMAO01038588.1:0-156271 GCA_019973975.1 Trichonephila clavata | reverse complement strand
ATCAACAAATTTTTAATTTTTACCATAGATATTACCCCTCAGGAGTTTCTGCAATGTATGTTTTAAAATATAAGGATTTTGTATGCCACTACTGATTTTGCAACATTATTTTATTAGTAGGCTTCTAAAATATTTTTCATACTGTTATTTTTGTTAAATTAATATAAGTATTGCTAATTATTATATCTATCCAATTACTTTCAAAGAAATTATTTAGAAATAAGAGTTATTCAACTACTGGTTAGAGTTTAACGCTCTATTTGCAATCATACTTTTAGGCAAAGGATTGTTAACAGTCTATGGGCTAAATTCATGTGACGTCACAGTCGTATGGTGGCTTGAATCACGTGTTTCCAGACCATCAGTCACATGACATCACAGTCACAGGATAAATTGAAGAACGTGTTTTCAGTCAATCAGTTCAAGCACTACGTTGTTGCCAACTTTTGATTCTAGCAGGAAATACATTCTACCCAAAGAATGTATTTTTTGACAATTATAAAATGCATAAATAAGCAAAATACATTTGATTTCATCATACACGTTTAATATAAGAATTTTTCTTTAATCTTAAAAACTTTTGCCTTAAATTTTTTTCTCAATACTTGGACATTTTTTACCCAGTTATAAAATTTGAAATTTTTTATTTTAATTTTACATATATAACAGCCAGTACTAATTAAATGTCTGTTTTGAATTCAATGGATAACACGGGATTGCCTTTATCGCGTGACCTACATGAATTTAGCCCATATATGTTTAAGTATTTGATTATTTTTGGAATTTTTTTTATATTTTTCTAAGCAAATAAAAATAGAAACTATAAGAAAAATTATTTTTTGTCTTTAATATGTAACATTCAAGTCAAATTTACATGATTTCTAACATTCTCCTTTTTGTTTCACGAATCTCAATAAGTGCTATTTTTACCTGCGTCCCCAAATGTTTTTTTTACAAATAAATCCTTAAGGTACCCGATAACTTGCGACAACTTTTTTTAAAAAAATAGAGATAGGTATTTTTGTGGTTTTGATTTATTTAGTGCATTTTAAGAAAAACATGCTAAAATTAAGAAGATAAAAAGAAATTATTATGGCTTATGTGGGTAAAAATTTATAAAAAATAACACAAATAGGGCCCATTCTGTACCAAAAATTGATGAACAAATTTTCAGTTTTTCAAATCTGTGATGGGTTGCTATATTATTCATTTTTGAAATTACCTTCAGGATAAGAGATATTTTAATTTCTACAAAAACTAGAGTACTTTATCTTAGTTATTACATGAAATTGCTTAAAATAACAGTGAATATATTAACATAAGGGTCTGTATATTTCGTAATAAAGCAGTGATTGATAAATCTGATGGCAAAAAAAAAATTCGAGTATTTTCAACAAAAAAAACTTATTTCGAGCAAAACGCGTTTTAAAGTATGACATATTGCTTAAAAAGTAATGGCATTTGCTTTTATTAAAACACTTGTAGTTTTGGTTCTTGTGAACGGAAAATAATAAATTTAGTATTTTTATAAAGCTAATAAAATGATTGATAAAGTAAAATCATAAAAAAATTGTCATTTTTTTTAAATTCACAATTTTAAGGTCGTCAGGTACTTTAAGATTTCATTTTTTTTTTTTCGTTTTTACTCTAAATTGTTTTTAATTAGTATTGGGAAAGTGTTAATAATATCATTATCACTCAAAATGGCGAGGAATTGAGGTTGATGCTCTACATGACAAGGTTTTCTGCAACACTTTAAAAGATATTTTTTTCGCTGTGTGGTGGATTTACTAATAAATCACAAGTTTATTAGATGGAATGACAATTTCTAGTGTTAATGTTGCAAAAATCGTGTACTGTCCAAAAACACTGATTAAGTATTATGAGTAAAAAACAACATAGATTCAAATTGACCAACATTATGGTTTATTATGACACACAGTGTCACGAAATTTAGTTTATCAGTTCACAAAAGAAAAAATAACGATACATGTTCATTCGGTTTTGAATAGTTATGATCCGAATAAACAGCTATATACAGATGATCCTCAGTTGTTTTCATAATCTTCCTTGTCCATCTTGGCTGAGATAGCGCCCTGAAAGAAAAATTATAAGTTAAATACGATTTAATTGACAAAAATTGGTCAAAAATTCAAATAAGTTTTTTATCCTAAAATATTTTTAATATAATTTTCTATATTCACACCAAGTTTGAAAGATCTAAATTAAAAAAATCAAGAGTTATGATAATTTTTATGTAAGTTTTTATTCACATCCCTATGGCAAATAAAAAAAAATAAGCTGATTATCTCAGAAAGGAATAATAACTAATTTTCTTCATTTAAAATTTTTAGGCTTTCTTTATATTGCACCAAACGATTTGATTTTTTTTCCTAATACAGTGAAAATCGTTAACACGAAATTGAGGGGACCGAAAGATTTTTTCATGTTAAGATATATTGCAAAAAATGAAAAAAAAATTTATATTCAACAAAATTAAGTTTATTAGAGTTTTTTTTATTTGTATAGATATGTATACATGCATATATATTTAATAAACTCATTTAAAGAAAAACACTTACATGCACTGATAGAAATTTAATACTGAAACGATGTATAAATTCGCATAAAGAATTCACTTATGCACGATGATAATGATTTTAGATGTTAGTCTAAAAGGGGCAAAGACAAAAGTAGGAAAGTTGATTTATTATAGGGTTCCTTCTGGTAGGGTCAACCATGAGACAAATGTATGACTCTGACCAGGCGCTGAGCCAATCGATAGCTTCTGGAACAAAGTTGCCTAGCTATCTGGTCTTCAAACTGTGTTCCACGTATAGTTACAAGTGTTAAAAACTCTTATCCCCTCCCTAGCCATTAAACTGAAAATTTTAATTACAATAATAGCTTTATTTTGCAACCCTTTTTACACTTTTATTATAATATAATAAAAAAAATATTAAAACGCTTTATTTTTATGTACGTACTTCCTTTTAGATTGTGAATAGTCTATTGTTTACTATCTCGAGTTCCACGAGATAATTTTATACTAGTTAGTTAGCACAACGTCTGGCAAAATCAGTTCCGGGTTACTCATTAAGCGGAGTAGGCAATTGCCTATGGGACCCACGCTCTTTAGGGGCCCACAAGAGTATATTGTGTTTTCTGTTAGAGCTCCAAAAACAGGAACAAAATGTAGTTTTTCATAGTAAATAAAGAGTTTGTAGTTGTTAGTAGTATTTAGTTTTATTACTTTCCCAGATATCACATGTCAAAAGTATTTGATGGCACATCTATTCCTCATTAAATATTTCTTTAGAAAAAATGGCACGTTGATCCGTAAAGGTTCGCTACCCCTGCAATGGAATGATAATACGCGTGAGTTCCGCTCACGAGTTGGAAAATCTTAATCTTTATATGTTCAAGGTTACTAGACAAAAACATTTGCTTTCTTCAAAAATAGATAATGATGGACTCATCAAGATCAATCATAATAGAATACGAAAAATTGATAATGAATATCTAAAGTACTTAAAAGATTAATTTTTTATGAATCAAATCACTTCTTATTTATGAATGAAACGATGAATATTTTATCTAAAAAATGTTCCGTACATAGTAAACATCTAAGACAAATGCCAAAAGTACAAAGACTAGAATGAAACGCAAACATCTCCAAATAAATACTTTAGACAAGGCCAAAGTAGACTGTTTTTTAAACAACATTTCATATTGAAAGAAAACGTCATGTATATCAAAGCAGAAGTGTTTTTAAGAATACAGATAACAATGATTATAGGTAAAGTTCGTTCTATCCAGAGAAAAAATATGACGAAGAATATCTAGTAGGTGACCATGAAACATTAAAATAGATCACGTGAGCTATTTTTTAATAAATTCATTGAACAAATACTTATCAAAGTTGTATTGCAATGCATGATGCAAATTGTCAGACAAGTACCTTGTTTGTCAACTGCAGATTGAAATTGTCTTAAGCATTGTCAAAAAATTCTTTTTCCAGACTTTTAAAGCAAGCATCATTATTTTTTTCTGGAATATGTTATTTTTTCTTTTATTTTCATGTGGTATTGATTTCAACTGTCAATTTTTATAAACCAACAACACCTGTTAAAAATCTAAAAATATTTTATAAGTACGAGGGCTGTTTTTTAAATAAGGTCCGTTTTGTTTTTTTAAAAAAAATAATAACAATATTTTGTTTAAAAAAACCTTTATTTTAAGATTGTACATACTTTTGCCTATTTTTCTACATAGTTGCCGAGTTTATTAATGCACTAGTCATACCTTAGAACTGAGTTTGAAAATCCTCTTCAAAGAGTCTGCCGCCTGGTCGGACAGCCAAGAGTTCCCGCCCGCTTTCACTTCTTTTTGTCACTGAAACACTTCCTACCAAGACTGTGTTTGAGGGTACCGGAAAGGTGGGAATCCGTTAGAGGAGAAGGGTCGGGCTGTATGGTGCATGGTCTAAAATCTCCCAGCCAAAGATTCGATTATCCTCTAGTCGTTCGAGAATTGTGAAGCTTGCGTTATCATGGAGGAGCAAACAACTTTTGACAGCATGTCACGCCATAAGAAGTGAAAGTGGCCGTGAACTCTTGGCTGTCCGACCAGGCAACAGACTTCTTTGAAGAGGATTTTCAAAACTTAGTTCTAAAGTATGACAAGTGCACTAATAAACTCAGAAAATATGTAGAAAACTTGGCAAATGTATGTACAATCCTAAGATAAAAAATTTTTAAACAAAATATTTTGTTATTTTTTTAAAAAAACAAATGGACCTTATACTTAAAAACAGCCCTCGTACATTTGGTTAAAGAATAATTACTCAGTCATTTGAAAAGCATGCACACATATAATAATGAGTTGAAAAAGCACTTAAAATTCGGGATGTACATCATACAAGCTAAAGGTCATAGAACATCCATTCTGAGTATATTACAAATATGCTTAAGCTGATACTTTCCAAGTTTCAATGACTTGAGCTTTTCAGGATCAACACCAAATCAAAAAACAAACAAAAAATATTTTTGATCTTCTTCATCATAAAAAAGCCCTAAATTATTCGTCAGTATCAATAACTTTTAAATTTACTAGTTTTAATGTTTTAATGAATTTTCTTAAAATCACATCCCCAACACACACTTATGAGAGTATAAACGTTTCTTTAAAAAAATTCTAATGTTTCAGATATTTCTCTTTTTTGTTTTATTCAAAATTTTCAATAACATTTAATGAAATTTTCAGAAATATTAATTTATTTTTTATCTTAATAAAAGATAATAACAAGTACACAAAACTAGGTACGAGTTCAAGATGAAATTCGGACAACGCTCGAACAAAAACTCCAAACTATAGTCCGGAAAACAACGGTTCTGAACCTCATCAAGAAAGGGTGAGCACTGTTGCCACTCAGTAATTGGGGGGGATTGGTAAAGACATTCTATTAATGATAGGTACAGTTAACATTAGCTCATCTTTCATTAAATAAACTTCAAAATTCTGATCTTCATTTCCTGCCAAATTTTAACGCTAAGCACAGATGCTTCTCTAATATGATTATCATTTTAAATAAACTTACAAACAGGATTCTGATTCCATATTTGTTCCAGAAACTCTTATATCCAGTTCATAAAGGAATAGTATAATAAACTAATGTATATGTTACAGTAATACACTATTCTACCTATAACTTTTTAGACATATATGCAAATGCTGATATCTGTGGTCCTGATGTTTGTAATAGTCTCCAGTGTTAAATACCTTGCCAGAAACAACATTAGCATTAGTTGCATGCAAGATTCCTTAGAGTTATCTAATTTTAAGAAAATATAATCAACTGCTACCACAGATATGGATTATCCTCAAAGGACATATCTAAAGAGCTCAATTACCCAAAATTAGCTGTGACCAGAAGTGGAAGGTAAGCAATGAAAGATGTAATACGCTCAGAGTTTCAAAACTCGAGAAATCAGGAGATAGAAACAGAGTAATTCTAAAGAACCACAACCAACCAATAGCACACATACGTCAGGCTTCTGGGTGTGTTGCTTCGATGAACACTGTGCATAAGGAAGTTCATCAGCTTGGTTTTCATGGTCATGTTGCCATTCATAAGACTTTAATTCCAAGTCCAATCGCTCTGTTCTGTTAAAGTGGTGTGACGCGCATCCACAACAGGCCATAAATCAGTGCAAACAGGCACTCCGGAATGATGATTCGCCAGATTCACTCTTCACCGTCTGGATTGCTTCGTCTGGCTCTTACATCTGCAAGAATGCATTCTGCCCACAGTTAAACTCGGTGGATGTGGAATTATGGTCTGGGGATATTTTCCTGAATATGTCTTGATCCCTTAGTTCCAATTCGGGACTGGCTCAACACCAATACCTACTGCACTATTTTAGATGGCAGTGAGTTCCCTTCGTTTCGGCAGTTCTACGGGTTGTCTCATGTTTCTTCCAGGATGTCAATACCAACTGGCATGTTGCGAGGTCCACTATGGATTGATATGGTGACAATGGGGTTAATCGATCAGACTAACCTGCTCAGATCCCAGAATCGAATTCAATCAAAAAACCTTTAGGAGTAGTTGGAAAAGGTCGCGGAATTGAAGGTTTCAACTGCTAATTAAGATCGGTGAAGGAACTTACCCTTTTTACCCAAACCGAATGAGAAAAAATACAACTAACTGCCATCCAACGACTTGAAGAAAATATTTCCAAAAGAGTTGGGACCTTAATTGCTTCTAGTGGAGGCTCTACTAAGTTTTGAATTTGAATAAGTATGGTTTTCTTTTAGATGATAGATCTTTAAATATGCATTTGCAGATAGTGTACGGAGCAGGAACGTCTTAAGACTTCTTGAGGCTCTGGGCCTCTACGCAAAAGTAGGCCCTGGGTCACTGGTGTAGCTAGTTCTAAGAGGGCCCTGTACCAAAAATACCTGAGTTCTTGTTAAGGACCCCTTAATATCTTACGATTTTTTGCTTACACTTGTTAGGGCCCCATATCATTGATACGGCTGATATGATGATTGCTACACACCTGCCCTAGACTCTACGCAAATGTGGACCCAAATGTTGTCAAATGTACAACAAATATAATGGTGTATGGTGGTAGGCCTAGGCCTATGCATGAACGCGGTCCTCATATGTAGCTAGTTGACATATCGTCCGAACTTCCCATTTTTTCGGAGAGTATAACTCGAAAGAAACATTTAACCGTTGAAACTATTCAAATCTATCGATATTATTAAGGCTGAGTCGAGAAGGAGACGAGGCCCCCTTTGTGGTAGAAGCCCTGGGCCTGG
Source organism: Trichonephila clavata (assembly GCA_019973975.1). NCBI lineage: Eukaryota > Metazoa > Arthropoda > Arachnida > Araneae > Nephilidae > Trichonephila > Trichonephila clavata. The sequence continues at coordinate 148,942 of BMAO01038588.1, read as the reverse complement.
GCCCAGTTGGCTAATGCCTTAAGACGTTCCTGTGTACGAGAATATTGGAACATTATTAGTTATAGACCTTTTTTTTTTATCAAATAAATGTGAAAAATAAGATGTATATTTCCTGCTGAGATTACTGTTAAAAACTTTGAAACTCGCTAACAATTTTTTACCCAAAACTAAATGAGAAAAAATACAACTGCCATCCAACAACTTGAAGAAAACGTTTCCAAAAGGGCTGTGGCTTTAATAGTTTCTAGTGGAGATTCTGCTATATTTTGAATGTGAATAAGTGTCGTTTTCTTTTAGATGCTTAAATATGCATTTGTAGATAGTGCACGAGAACACTGGAATATTATTAATTACAGAACATTTTTTATTAAATAAATGTAAAAATTAAGATGTATATTTCCTGCCGAGATGATTGTTGAAAACTTTGAAACTCAGGAACAATGCTTAATAGAGCTCTTAATGCATATGATATACAGTTTGATTAAACTTACAAAAGGAGTCCTGACTCCATATTTGCTCCAGAAAGTCACCTTTCCACGAGTCTTATGTCCAGTGCGTTGATCGAAGAGAAGAACTGATTCAAACGGCGGGCAATAGAGATGAAGACTTACAGCAGTCTGGGTATGACTTGGGTTTTCCATCCGGTGGAGACCCAAAGAGTCTGCATAAAAAAGAAACAAATTTAATTAAATCAATATACTTATGCCGAAAGTTTTAGTTACGAGTAAGTTTTTACAGATTAAGGAGCCTGTAAGACTCATGTTGGTACAATATTAGATTTTGTTTGTAATTATATCAGTGTCAAGCTTTATACAAAAGGATTCGTAACTTCTCCAGTTATTTAAATGTTTGCCACTTTCCGCACATATTAGCTTGTTTCTAGTGATTTGAATCTTAAAAAATATATTTTTTATAAAATTTTTCTTCATATTTAAACATAAAAAAGAGTAAGGGGAAAAGAGAAGGGGGGAAATCCTTATAAACATCGTGATGCATTTTTAAACTCTCTAAACTCTATTTTTGCTGAAAAATAAATTTCCAAATAAATTTTAAAAATAACTAAAAGCCTATATGTAAATTTTTAGCGCGTTTTTCACGTAGTGGAACAAAAGCGCTATTAGGACGCAATTTCGTCTTCGTTCTATATTTTGTCGTACCTATTTCTCAGCCAATAAGCAACCAATTGACCTCGGGTTTTCTATATTTGGTCGCATTTGTGCCCTAGATGAGCCGAATCATATTTAAATTTTCCCATAGTTTTCCCGAATTTTCCTACAAATTTTCCTGAATTTCGCTAGTTTATAACAAAATTTTCTCAAATTTTACCTAGTAAATTATTTGTGTCATTATTTCTTTTCAGCTCAATAGTAGTACATTTAGAGGAGTGGTACAGTACTACTTTCTATTAGTAAAAAGTTCATTAGTTGCATTATTGTAAAATACAACATGTGAAAAACTCGCTAAAATTACTTGGCCATGCCAATGATTGATATCTTGTTTTACATTAAATACGCAAACCAAACAACCAAATTTTGAGCCCAAAACGGGTTTTTTCGTTTAAAGGAGAGCATCTTAAAATAGTGGACAAAATTGTTTATACATACGAAACTACAGTCAAGGGACACGCAACAATGAAAAGTACGCGTTAAGTTAAAACTATTGTAGGAAATTATGCATACTAAAAGAAATAGAATAGATACTTATTGTAATTTACAATGAGTTAAATAGTTATTTCCATACTAAAATGTTCAATATTATGGTTTTACATAATACAGATAAGATTTATGGGTAATTACGTATTATCGCAACAATGTCAACGTTCAAGATAACTCGCCAAGTTGGCAACCCCGATTTCACATGTGAATTGGCAATCATGTACTTCGTTTCACATAATGTCGCCAATATGGTTGCGATAATACGTAAGTACCGATTTAAGTTATTTGTCCTTTTAAAAGGCTAGATATATTTTTGTTTTGTTCTCTAACATTTGTAACTTTAAAAAAATCAAAGATTGTAATCATTCTTCCTCTGTGATCCATGATCTAAAGAAATCTAAAGTTCTCTAAAAAAAGGATTTTGATGAAGAATTAAACATTAAAACTTCTAAAAATCCTACATGCTGTAAAATGCTTTATACTTTACAATTCCTGCATTTATACATGGAATTGAAATTAAATTTACGAAAATCGTAGTAGCAAAATGCTGAAAATAAATACTCTTCATAGTTGCAAATAAAAGTACCATTCATGTATGTCACTTCATTCGTCTTCAGGTGGGTTTCTTGAATGACCTGCATTTCCTTCTCTTCCTCTTCCGAATCAGATGGCCAGGCAAAGCGTACTTCGCACAGTTCGCCATCCAAGACCTAAAAGCAAGACAAAAGATGCATATCTCCAGAAAAAACATTAGATTTATAACTTAGACTTGTAACATTATGTTTTTTTATCTTTTTGAAGACAAAATTCTCCAAGACAAGTTTCCTCAGAATTTTCAGCAGATATTTTTAATTTATCACTCAATTTTAAGCCTTAAAAATCTTGGTAATTACGTATTATACCGTCGTACGATAGCTCAAATGAAAAATTGAAGCCAAATGCAGCGATATGCCGCCAAATAGTGGTAAACTGTTCTCCCGCTTCTACAAACACTATTACGCACACGATTGGGTGGCGTCCTTTAACGTCCATCCTCCCAATACATCACATACGCTTGCCTACGTGGAAAACGGTGGCATTGGGGAGCGAATCACTTAACTTTTATTGGCAGCTAAGGGATTGATTATAAACCGTACAAATTATCAAGAGAGATAAGTGTTAATTTTTGTAAAAATTTTATATGTGACCAGCTCATAGGGTCACCGTTAATTATTAAACGTGTTCTTAACTTGATGTTGTTAAATTAATTATAAAATACATTGTGTGCAGTACTGATACATTTATAAATGCATATGTCAGGGCAGATGTGTATTTTATATTTTATTATGCCAGATTGTATTTTGTTTGTGTACTGTCAGTAAATTGATAATATTTTTGAAATAATCTTCTGTTTTCGTCTTTTCAATATGCTCGCACCCCCCTCAAGAAGTTATTATACCTTTCTAGGGGGACGCATCCCTCAGTTTGAGAAACGCTGGCCTAAGATAAATGTCGGTGGACTTCAGATAAACAGTATGAATCAAATTTTCTCCACCGTCACAATTAGTAATCTCCATTGAGTTGATTACTCGCAAATTGAGCACTAGATGACATTGCAACTCAGCCCTCAATCTTATTGGTTGAACATATCCCAGATAAAAAAATTGTCAAAGTCCATCTTCAACACTTGTTTAGAATTCGCGACATATTATTTCATTGGGGTTTACTTCAAGAGTAGACACTCCATCTCAACTAGAGACTGCCAGTACCTTTAATGGAATACCATAATCTTGACAGAGTTGACACAAAAAAGGAAGTTTTTCCAGTGGAATAAAGCTTGGAAAAATCCTTCTCCCTCAACAGCCAAAGATCAGATAAAAAAGCACTCCTGTAGTAATCATACCCAAAAAAATGTCAATAATTACCACTGAAAAAATCATCGCATAACTAACTAGAGGAGTTATGTAGGCACCAATTTGACTCCCCCAAGAAAAAATGTTATTTAGAATAAATCTTTTTCGTCTTTTTATCACATAAAAATTAATTAACAAATAAAATTCATTCCAAATTCTGAATAAAGAAACATAATTGAAGATGTACCTTCATGAAACAATGGCTATCGGCATGATCGTGAATACTGCTTCCTTGACCTTCAGCCCAGGCGAGAAGCATAAGGTTGTATCTACCATTTCCTTCATCCACTAAGTTTCGTGTGTAACTAAAAAAAAAAATAATAATATATATCAGAAGTTGAAAACAATTACTTATTATTTTTTAACAAATTACGTTTTTTTTTATTTTACACACAGAAAACCATATTATTAAAAAATCGTAACAATATTTGTCAATAAACGATAATTATACACAAAGCATATTTCTACAACTTAGCACGTTCTACAACCTTAAATGTTCCTCTTCTTCACTCAATTAAATGCATTTTTATCCAGTGGCTTAATGTAGAACCCTGCAACCCCCGCATCACTGAAGGGGGGGGGGTGATTCTAAAGGGCCCCCAAAGCTCGACGGGTGCCAAGTAAGTATCCTTTGTAAGATCTGGATTGGGGCCCAAAACTTGACTTTTCAGGAGGCCCTTATACTCTCCGTTACGCCACTGTTTTTATCCTAATATATAATACAAATGTAAAAATTCTGTATACCACTAAAACAGTCGATATTTATTGAAAGCCCATATATCCAGTTTTAATTTCGCAATTATAGTGTTCTACAAAATCCGGATCACTAAATCAGCAAACATATATGTAATCTTCAATAGAATAAAAATAGCACTTAAGATATTCTTTTATTGTGAAAAACAAAAACTTAAACAATAGTTATCTTTTTGATTTAAGAATGGAAGAAATAATTTTTCAAAATTGTAAAAGCCCATTTTAAGAAGATAAAGAATCAATATGGAACTGTTGATGGAAACTAATTAACTCGTAGTAGAATCATTACTGGTATAAAGAAGAGATGGGAAATTAATTGAGGAGAGAAAAGAGAGTTCAAACAATTTTTGAATTATTAATATTACACTAGAAGTTAACAACCTTCATTAAAATGTTAAAACTATACTTTAACTTATAATAGAAAATTAATCAATTAATTATTTGATTTTTTTACACGCATCAAAAATGAACCGTTTATGACATTTATTCGGATTAGAAAATTGCTTTACTGATCTCTGCTGTATTCAAAATAAACTTTTGAGGTAAATTATATTTTAAAATATTTCAAGAAGCAGAAATTACTATTGGAAGAAAAAACAAATATATATCACTCCAAAATGGCGGAAATACAAATTTTTTGTATCATATAATTTTTAAATAGTTTCCAAATACATTGAGAACATTAGAGCAATTCATTTAGACCAAAACTATTTGTACAAAAATATTGTAAGCAAAAGATCAGTAAGAAGGCAGGCTGTAAGAAAAACAGTCATATCGATAAAAATTTGTACTATAACGAAATTATACATAGAATACTATGGTTGTGGTATGTCTACTATGACTATAGTATGGCTGTAATGATCATACTATGGTATATGAAAGGCTGTCGACGATGGTTAGTTGGTTTTATTGGCAGAAAGACTACGTTTGGAGAAATTACGACAGTCCCTCGCCAATAAATATTGACGAGGTTCTTCGAAACTTTGGATTTTGGACAAAGATAACAACTATAAGTAAAATCTCCACTTTTCTAATTTCCGGACCATGTCACAACTTTGATTAGAATTGACGCTTGTTATTTATTTCTTCAATACAAAATGTTTATTGGAACCGATAGCCACAAAACTCGAGATCATGACCATTTATCTACCACTGCCCTTTAATGGGCAAATAGATATACTCACTGGCGTAATGGATAACTTTTGGCCTGAAAAGTTAGGTTTCGGGCCCCTAACTGGATTTCTCACAGGGCCACTTGTTGGAAGTCAGGCTTTGGGCCCCCTTACTACGCGAGGGTTGCGGGGGTGTACCATTCGCCACTGGATATACTTGCATATTACGAGTATATAACAATAGCGTACATCAGTGCTTCTCAAACTTTCAATGCTTGCGACCCAATTTTCAATCACAATTTCATCGCGCCCCCTTCGTACAATAAGAATATACAGAATGTAATAATAATGTACAATGACATATATATATATATATATATATATAAGGCTAAAACACGACTTTAATTATAAACTGGACATATTAACAAGATAGTAATAAATTTTGTATATGACAAGCCCATGGAAACCACAAGTAACTATTCAACATGCTCTTAACTTAGTATAGATAAATTAATTATCAAATACATTGTGCATTACTGATACATTTATAAATATATTATGTCAATATAAATGTGCTGTAATGTATTTTGTTTTGCTTCTTTTCGATAAATTTATAATTTTTTTATTTTCGGTTTTTCGATATGTTTGCACCTTCCACGTAGGATTGTCACGGACCCCTATGGAGGCGCACCCCACAGTTTGAGAAACGCTGGCGTACATGGACCTCTATTATGAGGGGAGGGCAGTGGCGTAACATACACCCCCGCATCGCGGGGGGGGGCAGGGTTCGAGGGTGCCCAGAGCCTGACTGCCGCCAAGTTCCTAACCTTTTGTAAAATCCAACTTGAGGGCCCAAAACCTGACTTTGCAGGGAGCCAAAAGGTTTTCTGTTACGCCACTGGGGGAGGGAAGTTGCATTCAAAATAACAAGGAAACGAAAGCCCAAGGAGAATTTCTATGGTAAAAATTAAAATACTTTTGGGGGGGGGGGGTTGAACCCCAAACCATTGGTAATACCTTTGCATTGGTGTAATACCTCTCTGCATAACCTTTTAAAAAGAACTTTAATATTCTTAGAAGTTTATTATAACAAATTGGGTATTTTTGCTTTTTTTCATAAGAAATCTCATTGTTCCGTTTTGTAGTTTTGCAACAGAAAGGTCATGATCCAGATCATTCAAAGTGTTTACTGTATCTATATATCTGCTTTTAGTATCCTTAAAAAATATCTTCATATCTCCCTACTCAAGAAAACTACTGATACCAAGTACTTCCCTTTCGGCCGCATCATGAATCAACTGACGCAATCTTTCTTACACATTTCAATGCGATGTAACCTACTTCCCACTCAAAATGTTTATAAGTTTCGAAATTTCTTCCTGGCCTCTCGATTGAATTGTGTTGAACAGTTAAGGGAAATATGTTGCTTGATTGAAAAGGTTTGAAGTCACTGACCGATTTCTTCTTCGTTGACTCCATCTTATCTCCTTAGTAAATGTTGTTATTGAGCTTTCCGTCTACCATCCATTTTGAACTTTTGAACAAGATTATGAAAATTGCACTACATAATGTTAATTCTATGTAAATTCTGCATTAGAACGATAGTTTATTTTGGAATATTACGAAATGTTAATTTTATGGAATGTGATGTTGATCCTATCGAAACTCTACAAAATAATGATAATTCTATGGAATTTTTGGTATAAAGTTAATTCTATGGAATATTACGCAATATTAATTCTGTGGAACATAAAGTAAGTTCTATGATTTGATTTTAATTCATGTCACACTATGAAGTAACATGGAGGCTATTGACGATGGACCTCATAATTTTGAACCACAGTCATTTGAGGAATTAATGGTATGGAATATTACGTAATGTTAATTCTATGGAATATTACGTAATGTTAGTTCTATGGAATATTAGGTATAAAGTTAATTCTATGGACATTACGTATTGTTAATTCTATGGAACATAAAGTTGGTTCTTTGATTTGATTTTAATTCATGTCACACTATGAAGTAACACGTAAGCTATTGACGACGGACCTCATAATTTTGAACCATAATCATGTAAGGAATTGATGGTATGGAATATTACGTAATGTTAACTATATGGAATATTAGGTATAAAGTTAATTCTATGAAACATTAGGTATAAAGTTAATTCTATGGAATAATACGTAATGGTAATTCTATGGAATATTAGGTATAAAGTTAATTCTATGGAATATTAGGTATAAAGTTAATTCTATGGAATATTAGGTATAAAGTTAATTCTATGGAATAGAATACTGGTAGTATGGAATAGTATACTGGACATTGCAACAGAACCCTAGCTTCTCACCCACCCCCCCCCTCCGCGAGTCGAATTGGTCCTATCCAAGCTTTTTTCCGCCTTTCGCTTTATTTTGCCCCATAATTTCAACAGTAGATTTTTGAAAAATCGAATACTACTCCTTGCACTAAACGTTAAAAAGTACTGAAAAGCCTATTTTTCTTAAACAAAATTACTTTGATTTTTTAGGATAAAAAAACGGCCTTAAATAACATAAAAATTTATTTTGCATTGTTTTCCTTCCTTCATCTGTACACTAGATAATATGTTTTATGCATAGATAGATTTCGAAACTTTGAAGAAAAAAAAATTTCTATTTACCCTATTGACTAACCTACGAACCGTAGAGCTACTACAAATAGTGAAACGTTAACAAAGACAGTAAGTACAAAGAGATAAATACCAACTTACTCTTATCAAAATGTACAACGTTCTAAATTTTATCTATATTGCAGAGTACTCCAAAAGTAAAGAATCCGGCATATGCTGATCATTGCTATATCTTCATCAATTACTTTAGCATCAACAAAAACAACAACAAAAGCCCTTTGGCAGGACAAGCTCTATAATCAATGCGTAATCAAGAAAGAGCTTTGAGACTTGACCCTCGAGACACACCCTTTGTAAGTCTTCTATCAGAGCCCCAGTTTAAAGCCAGAGTAATTGCTCTAGAACATTCCAAAAGGATATCTTCCCCTTTTTTACCCTCCAGGAACCCAGAATTTCATTGTAAACAGCAGAACGCGTTTTGTCTGGGAGGAACAACTAAGGCTGTTTCGTATAACAAAAGATTAAATATCATAAATGTTAAGGCAAGCCATTAGTGTAATATTATTTCCATGTCATGTAATTTGCTGAAAAATATTACAAACGTTTAGTAACTCAGAACTGCTTTCAGGTTTATTTTTTAAACGTAAACACGATTGTTACGTAAATCGTCATTGTTTTTATTACTTTTGATATAGATTGGTATAGATAGCCTTTTTGTTACTGAATAGTTAGCAACTTCCCAAAACTATATTTCTCCCATACTCAAGTTGTGTTAGATAAGGCAATTTATAATACCCCTAATTCTTTAATAAAATGTGGATGGGAATTTAAAATTGAGATGCGTAATGCAGAAGGAATCTAAATTATATTTTGCATCCATCAACTTCTGACTATTGTTTTTTTAATTAAAATGATCCAAATAAAAAAAAATGTTACACCTAAAATTCCAGTGGTTAATGGCTCATGCCATATATTTGATATTTTAATGCCAGGTGTTAAATTGTTAATGAAAAATATATCATAATGTACTTTTGTTAAATAAGTAGTTTTTCAAAATAGAGCATTAAAAAGTAAAATATATTTTTCTTCTTGCAAAAAGATATACTTTTGGTTAGTCTAGCGCAGAAGTAAATCCTCAATTGCTGTTGCCATTCGTACACGAAAGGTGCAACTTTTATTCCGACACTTTTATGTATCTCGCCAAACATCTAAAGTTGGCGAGATTTGCTTGCTTAAATCGAATAATATCGGAAATAAATACGAAAATACTGTTAAAATCGAACATATTTTTTTTTCATATAATTTGAAACTTTATTTACAGAATTCATATGGGGTTTAACTATTTCCAAGTAATTACGATAATAAAAGCAGCGCAGCCTGTAGCCTTACTCAACAAGGTAGAGTTGAGTTGTAAAAGGACGTATAGAAAACCTATTCAAAATATTTGTGTAGTTTTAGAAAGGGGATTCATCAGATTTTTCTCCTAGTTCAGCGACATTAAAGATTTATCAAATTAGCAATTTTTAGTTACATTCAAAGCGATTGGATTCGGATAGGAGTACGAAAAACCGTAAGTTTGCACAGTTCAGAAGTGAAAGTAGAAGGGCTTTTTAATTGAAATAGAAGGAATTACAAAATTAATTATATTAGATTATATGAAAGAAGGAAATTTGTTGCATATATATAGACGGATAAAGTCATGAAACTACATCAATACATTTTTTTCCCGTCAATATAGCACATTTTGTAATACTCAATATTTGGATGAATCGTACTTTTACGACTTTAATAACAGAACTAAATGCGCAAAGTTGTTTTTGGTATTGATTTTGAGAGATTGATTTAAAAAAGCAATAAAAAAATGATTATTGCCAATTTTATGAGGTGCTCAAAAAGGTCAAGTGTTCTAACGATAGTGTTAACAGTTATATATATATATATATACTATATTGTAAAAACATTATAAGAGTTGACACCGTTACATTTTTTTAGAACGGCTATCAATAAATCCTGTTTTTAAAAATTATTTAAATGAACGCAATATTCCTGCATTTGAGAATGTATTTCTAGAATTTTAATAGAAATAATATATCTATAACTATGTTTCAAAGATTTATATTGTTCTTGATATGATTTATAGCGTATTCGACCAATTGCTTCACCTGCTCCAACAAAAATGCATCATTCTGTTTTGTTATGCCTGTCTTTCAAAATTAACAGCTGTTTGTATGATCTTACGATTATGTAGTGAAATAATTTTCCTTCGAATGTTGTTAAATCTTTACCGGATAACACGTGATAGATATTTATAACTTGAATAACAAAACTTCCAAGAAATTCAATAGCTTTAAAAATTTTATGATGTCTTTATCGATCTGACTCAAACATTTCTACGAGTAAGTAAAGTAGGTTCTTAGAATTTGAAATGAAACCCTTAAGAATTTATTGTAAATCGAGTTATTACAGGTTTTTCCTAAGAAACATTTTTAAGGAACATTGGTAGTAAAGGTCATCACAGACATTTTTATTTCTGTTTAAACAGAATTTTCTACAGTTCTCAAACGGCAAATTCTTCTGCACTTAACGGGGCTCTGAGACAGAAATAAATATGAAAATAAAAAATGCTATTTTTCTTGCAATACTTTAAAAAGTTTTTACTTTATAATGATGTTCAGAAGCAAGCGTTGCTATCATATATGTTTGTGATTGATTTCACTATGATTTTTAATTACTTATTTTTGTTAAAACTTTTTCCTTGTAGCCTTAACTTCACACTTTCCAATGAATTTAAGTTTATTTTTTTGAAAATATTTATGCTATATATATATAATACCAAGAATTAAATGGGCTAAAATTCATCACGTCATAGTGACATAATAACTTCAATCATGTGTTTTCAGCCAATCTGTTCATCACTTTGATGTTGCCAACTTCTGTTTTTTGCAGAAACTTTTAACAAACTCAGTACACATTTGCCAAGAATAATAACGCCCACAAGTAAACAAAATGCGAAATATTAAACAAATGAAGTAAATATATAAAATTAGAATTTTTTAAAGTTTTAAAATTTGTTTTTAATTTTAATACTTTAACATCTTTATCCCACTATAAATTCGAAATTGTATATAAATTCTACCAGTAAAACAAGTGCAAGTGCAATGTCAATTTTAAATCCAATGGAGAACACTTGGTTGCATTTATCATGAGCCCACTAAGCTTAATTTTTTTCTTAGTACTTGTATTGCATTAATAAGAAAAGGTACTATTTTGAATTGCATTGCAGAATTTACATACACCGTTTAGGAAGTTTTTTTATTATTTGTCTTTTAAAAATGATTACAAAAACATAAGTATAAACATTAATCATTGGAGTTCTCCCATGTAATTTCAAGGAATTTCACTGTATCCTGAAGAGAGAAAGTAATGGTGAATAAATACACTTCAGGATAAATCCTACTTTTAATATTTCTACAATCATTTTCTTTTGCATGTAGTTTTTTAAACCCTTGACTGATTTGTTCGAACACCGTTCGGGCTACTGGAAACGGGACACTACAGGTCTGTCTGTATGATGTACGGCCACTTATATTTTCTCCTTTCTATCCTTGAATTTGCACATATTTTTAATTCTAATAATTAGATTATTGGTGCTAGTGTTTTTAAGAAATGCAATTTTGTCCATGGTACTGAAATACTTCTCATCCGGGATTTACTTTACGGTGAAGGCGGGAGTTTTTCATTGAAGGCAGTATTTCGATTCATGAAAATAGTCGATGAAGATCAAAAATTGGCAAGACAATGTGCAATTTGTGGCCTGAGAAAAAATTAAAAAGGAAATACAATCCAAAAAATTCGATATTATCTCCATCTCAATTGCAAGGTAAGATTTAGTATTACACTGTGCTTCAAATAGTGTGATGAAAAAGAGGTACGAACATGAAATTTTTTTGTAAGTATGAAAGAAATTCTTTTCAGATACATGAACATTCTTCATAGTATATAGAGTGTACTTATAAAAGGTAAACATTTCGGGGTTTTTTTTTTGTGTGTTCCACAATTAAAAAATTAAAAATGTGAAAAACTTAAAATTTTGAAAATTAAAATAAAATTCTTCCATTTTCGCATTCTGTTAACTATTGAGATTAGCTATATGCAGTTAAAATGTGCCTTTTTGGAACATTTTGGGCAAAAAAACTGACCACTTACGGTGTTAATTATTCGATTTGCCTCAAAATGAGAAATCATTTTTCAGTCTGAAAATGTATTTTTCGCTTAATTCAATCTCAACGAAGAATATAAGCTTTATTTTCAGGCCTTTTGCGAATACAGCCTTAAATGCAGCCAAAATATCTGAGCTTCGTAGATAAAACTTGAAATATCTAACATAAATCTGTTTATATATTACTAAAAAAGGAAATTGTAGACCTTTATTGGGCTCAAATACCAAAGAAAAATTATTTACTTTTCAATAATTTTGTTTCTGTTCCCACGTTTTTTACACAATTTCCTTTGAAACCTAATTATTAAGATTTATTTTATGTTGATAAACAAATATATGTGAGATACGCTTAGATATATTTTATGATTTTCTTAGGTTTCCTTCAAGACATATAGAAGCACTCCACGCCATCAAAAGGTTAATTTTCCGTTCTTTGTATCCTGCAATCTGATACCTGTACGCATACTTATCTGTCAGTATTTCTTTTTCAACATTTTATCATTTCCGCATATATGTTTGAGATAGTTTAGTTTTCTAGAATGATAAGATCTGGCGTTACATAAAGGACAGATAAATTGCGTAAATTTGATAAGAAACTAATAAAAGGCCGTCTCTGTATTATTTTTTTTCTCTTCAAAAGTTAAGTCCTTAATATATTTTGCTAAACCGAGAAAAACTTTGAAGGTAAATTATATGTTCTATCACATTAAAAATTACTTTCAAATAGAAATGAAAGGGAGCGGGATAAAAATAATAGGTAATTAAAATTAATATTTCAATTTATTTTATTAAAATTTGGTTGCCTAATTTTTTTAAATTTCCTGAATTTCATAAATAGATGTTTGTTGCTCTCCCAAGAGCATCTCATATATTCTCTATGTGTTAAGTTCTAAAGATCTAGCTGTTTAGTCCATGCGGTGAATATCTTAACTTTCCAGTTCAGTGCTTCTCAAACTTTAAATATTTGCGATCTAATATTCAGTCATAATTTTCATCGCCTCTCCCCCCTTCTATAAAATAACATTATATTGAATTCAATAATATTGTACTTTGACGCTAAAGTTACAATACGATTTTAACCTTTTAAGTGCCACCGGCGTATATAAACGTTTCTCTCAGTCAAATCCCCAATTCTCCCGGACGTATATACACGTCTTTCCGAAGTACACTTTTTTCTGTGCGCTGCTATCCATAAAAATATTCTTAAAGCTTTGGAATGCAATAAAAGGACCTAGATAGTGTTTACGAAGGATTTACTTATTTATTCCTTTTCTATCCCTCCTCATTCGATACATCACAAACTCCCGCCTACGTGGAAAACGGTGGCACTGGGAAACGTAACTTTCAATTGGTAGGTGAATGAATTAGTTATAAACCGTACAAATTATCAAGGTAAGTGTTAATTTTTGTATATAATTTTATACATGGAAAGCCCATGGAGGTCACTGGTAATTATTAAACTTGTTTTTATTTGTTAAATTAATTATTAAAATACATTCTGCAGCACTGATACATTTATCAGTGTAAATGCGTTTTTTATTTTTTACTATCAGGATGTATTTTGTTTGCTTACTTTCAATAAATTAATAGTTTTTTTAAATAATCTTTTGTTTTCAACTTTTTAGTAAGCTCGCGCTCTCTGGTAGAGTTATCACACCCCCTCCCCCTTAGGAAGGTGTACCTCACAGTTTGAGAAGCACTGTTCCAGGTACATGAATACCAGTTGAGGCCTGTATGGAAGAGCGTAATCGTTCCTTAACAAAAGCTCACGACCAAGTATGTCCCTGAAAAGTCGAACATGACCTCCAAAACCATCTATCGATATCTTATAGCAGTCAAGAAACCTTTGTCAAACAAATTCAGGGGTATGCGGTCATCCAACATAATGTCTGCCTGAACGATGTCTCGGGCTCTCTCCGTATACAGGTACTCTGAGAATTAGTATCAAGGCTGAATACAGAATCATTTGTAAAACATTCGGTGCTCTATTGAACCCTGATCCAATGCTCGTGTACTATACTAAACACAATCTTTTGAGTGTTGCTGTGAGCAAGGTAGGAACAACAGGTCTTCTGGAATACTCCCCTCCTTCATCAGGCCTTTGGGCAACTGTAGACCATGAAACCTTGGTTTCGGTAGCAACATACATCTCTCGTAACAGCTGTGAAGATGTCAACATTGTCCATGTCTTCTCGGTATGAATATAGTGTTCTGAAACTATTTCCACAAATTGCAAATGATACTTGGTGTTGTAATAATCTTTCCCGTCTACCCTGTGACCCTGCTAAAGGTGTGGGAGGAAGTGAAGGATGATTCGACGTGATAATTTCCAAATATTTATTCAGAGCTTTAATTAACTCAAAAACAATTCAATGAATCACAATAAATAGGATGTTTCCGATTAGTCAACAGAGGTGAGGGGACAAGAGTCGCGTTTTTGGAGAATACCTTTAATAATTCCTCTACTTTGTATTAATCAATCTTCTACCTTAATATTGCTTTAAATGGTAGGTAAGCAACTAATTGCCACTTAAACATCTTTAATAATTTAAATATCAAAACGTACTATAATTTTGACTAATACCTGAACTGCAGGCAGTCTTCTTATTTTTTATAATGCTTAATCCTTCAATCTCTTTTATAATTCCACCTTCCTGTCTTTATTCTCTCACTTTGACTTACTAACTCTCTAACTCATATTTCTTCTACTTATATCTCACTTTGTCACCTTTAACTAACTAACTTTTAACTTCCTAGCCAGCGAACCTGAACTATATATAATAAACTTAATTTGCATATCACGTTTTCTTCTTAGGAGAAGATTGTTATTTTTCATAGCCCCAAAGATTTCCCAAGAGGGTTAGTGGAAGGACGTGTATAGATCCGTCACAGTGTTACATTGTAAACACTTGCACTTTTGGTTGTCCTACATTCAATCAGAATACCATTCTCCATCTCATTCCAAGACCACGTAGCCTTCTGATTGTGATCATGTAGCCTGCGAGTCTTGAGTTTGAGCCCTAGTGTCAATGAATATCTACCGTGTAGAGGAGTTGATTCACTTCAAATCTTTTGAGGCTCAATGTCCTTCCATCGGCGTGAAGTGAAAGCTTAGAAAGGGCCATGCCAGCTCAAGTGCCCTCAACCGAGGTTCAAAATTACGAGATCCGTCACTCACTCTCTATATTGTTACATCCTCTATCCTTAGTAGATGCTCATTTTGCCTGATACCTCATAAAATTTACTCATGCGAGAAACATAGAGAATGTCACGGAGGAGTTTGGTTGCATAAATCGTCGACAACCCTTCGTACTCTTACACCCACGACAGCCACAAACACCTCATGTACTAAATTCGACTTTGAGTATTTGCATAATTCGACGGAGTCCAGATCAGTACCTTTGGTTCAATATTTTTTGTAAAATATATAAATAATTCGCAAATTCTCTTAAAGTATCCGACTACCCTAAAATTTTGAATTTTGCCAAAAATTGACAATTTCTTATGATTTTATTTTATAGGCCTTCTTATTAGCTTTATAAAAATACCAAGTTTAATATTTTCTGTTCACAAGAACAAAAGGTACAAGTGTTTTAGTAAAAGTAGGTGCTATTACTTTAAGCAAGATATGTCATACTTTAAAACGTGTTTTACTCGAAATGTGTTTTTTTTAAATACTCAAACGGGGACAGAGAGCGATTACTAAAAAATAAATCCTACTCACATTTTAAGAATTATTTTATGCTCTCTTATACTGTGTTTTAAATGTGTTGTGTTAAATTTTCTATACACTTCGTACCAATGACTTCCGTTTTTCCCCTTAAAATTTAATTATTTTGCAAGAAATATCCTTTTTTCTTATGGAGCGCTTTATTTCAGAAAAGTTGCTCCTATCCTAAACAAGAAATTACAAGATTTAAGTGTTCTTTACATCAAAAATATTTAGAACTAGTGCTTCATTAAAACTAAATAATTATTAATTAGAAGGAAAAAGACACAATGGGGGGTTTTAAACTAGCACACAATATTTTGACCCTAAAGCAAAGTGGGCATTTTGATGCTATCTCACAGTCCCAAAAGTAACATACAAAATTTTCCGTCAATCTTAAATCTTCCTTTGTTGTTAGATTTCGTAAACAGATCATCAAACACCATCATTTACTTGGATTAAGAAGGAAAAAAAACATGCGTACTTCCATGCAGGAGGTCAATGTACTAATTCTCATACAAAAATATTGAATACCAAAAAAGGAAACAATAATCAGAGGCACGCTGAAATAGCGTTTAAAAAAACTTTAAAATGTTTTTAGTTTATTGATACTATGAACATTAATTAAAATGTGCGTTTCAGAAATTACAAGGTGAGTTTTTAATGTTAGTTTAAATAGGCAGAAGTTATTAGAAATTACTTACAATTCGTTTTCACAAAATAACATTTAATATTCCCCAACAAGAACTATTTGAAGAATTATCCGATTTAAAAACCATTAAAGCAGCTCTTTTATTTTTAATTTCGTTTTTCTGATACATTATATATGTATCCTAAAAGAATATCTAACTTTTTTAGAAATAAAAAAAAAGTACAAAGAATATTTGAAAAAAATTTGCTAGAAAAACGTAGTGTTCTCCTCAGTTATTCTCTGTATTTCCAAGCCCTTTAGATTAACAGAATGTTTTTAAACAGTTTTTTATAAGCCCAGAAGAAAACCTTTATTTTTTCATTTGATTAAAAAATTTTTTTAAAAAAATAAATAGTATCAAAAATGGTTAAGAGAAAAATCTAGCATAGCAAATATTTCGAATGACTTAGATTGACATATTATTTATTATTTCTTAAAAATAAAATTAATTTTGTGTGGGTCCTCTTTGTTAAAATTGTGTAAAAAGGGTTAGATATACAAGCTATCACACGTAACAGTGAAAAAGAATTTTTCAGTTTTATAATCACACACACACAGTTGGTCTTTTTCTAAGTCCTCAATAATAATCCCATGTATACAAATATGCAAAAATTTTATTGCATATTTTTTGCCTTAAGATAAAAAAAAATGACATATTAAATTAAGTTTTATATAATATATTTAATTAAATTAAATGATATATATAAACGTTAAATTTTATTAGTGGCAGTCTTAAATTGGTATGCGTCCATTTTAAAAATTATTTAAATTTTTCACGCAGTTGCTTCTTACGGATTTCAATACATTAATCTTATTTAAATATGGACACACACACATATCCCCCTTTGTTAAAGATAATCAAAAATTATTAAAATTCAGCCGAAAGATGATAAAATTTTACTTAATATGCTTAGTAAAAATACCCCTAAATTATATTTCAAATAACATCATATATATTTAACTTATACATGAATGTATTTATGCGTTTTGTCAAAAATCAAAAGATGCTATAATGCCCTTTATCAGTATATACATTTAAAAAAAATTATTCTCTAAGAATAACCTAAAATTGCACCATAATGGGGAAAATATCTCAAAAATAAAAAAAAGACTTATAAATGTATATTTTTTAATTAAACTATCATGAACCAGACGATTTTTTAATAGTAAGACAACGTTTATCATTTGAGCTGCTTTCTAAGTCCATTTTATGTTAAATGCAGATATTTAAGGGTTTGTTTCTTAAAGGTTTGAAAAATATTGGTATATGTTTATACGCTCATTTTATGCTTTTAAATATTATAATATTTTAAATATTGATTTATTTTATGTAAGTGCTCGTTTTTAAAGTATTATTTAAAAGAAATTTATATTTTTAATTATTTCATGGATTTTTACACCACTTTCAAAGTCAACAAAATATGAAAATCACACATTGATGATATATTAAATATGGAATTTCAATTGAATCAAGCTAATTATTTTATGAAATTTTTATTAAATATGTTCAAAAAGGCTTTTCTTCAAACAGGTAATGCCATTTAAATTATATTAATTACAACTTTATATTAAAATGTCCCATTTTTAATTTTCATCATTATTCACCAAAATTCCAGTGAAAGAACGATTTTTTTTTTTTGTTATTTACAGTGTTGCCACACATATAAAAATGAAATAGAGAAATTATTTAGTATGATTTTTAAACTAAAAATTAGGCCTTTGCGAAAGTGGACTTACACCACTTTAAAAGTAATTATATTTGTAATTTCCTTAACACGTAAATTTATATTGACAAAATTATGAATATTTTGTTGGATTTCTTTGGTAATTAATTGTTTATAGATCAAAATCTCATAGCATATTACATTCAATGTTATCAAGAACTAATTTTTTGTTAAAAATGGACTTACCACTCAAAGAAAACGGCACATTTATCAAATTTAGGAAGAGGCTGGTATAATTTAGAACCCGCTTGTAAATTAAGGGTTTAAATTATAGAAAAATAAACCATACAACTACTACAGTAGTTATTGAACAGATTGATCGATTGTGAAAGATATACACCAACAAAGGCTATATTATGCCACTTAAATTGAGTTTTTGGCATTATTATTATCCTATTAACTATACAAAAATCATCTTGTATTTAGAAACAAAAGATACACATACCGATGTCTATCAAACTTAGCATACTTAATCCACTCCCTAGGATTGGACTTGTATGCTGCCATCAAGTCTTGAACGCGTTCAACGTTGACATGGTCAGTTGCAAATGCAGACCTCAGTTCCCGAATCAAATCGTCTAAAGTGTCTATCTTGGGAACGGTCAACATTCTTTTCTGGACTTCAACATCCTGACCAGCACCGAAGCAGGAACGGTAGTCAAGTTCAGCCATTATTAAAATTCAGATTTTTAAAGAAAAAAAAATATTAAAGAAAAAATTCAATATTTCTTTGAAAGAATTTGCCGTTCTGGAGACAAGAAAAAAGTGATGCGATCGCTATGAGTTCAGATCACCAATTAAATGAAGTTCAAGTTTTCCTCCAAGTCGGTTTACTGAAGAATTTCCCTATTTTTCCCTTTTCGTAAGAGATGAGTGACGATGTTTAGTATTCGCATATCCCTGTTGATAACAATGGCGCCACATCCCCTATCGCTAAATCTGACCCCAGAAAAATAACTTATTTTTGTTTGTGTTCCTCTTTTTTTTCAGTTCACTTTTTATGTAGAATCCATGAGAAAGTTCATTTGGTTATATTTACTGGTTTTTCTTCCCTATCTAAATGATTTTATCGGGGCAACCTTACTACCCTAAATTTGTTTATTTATTTTTTGCAAGTTTTTTTAGATCAAGTCGCGAATAAAATTGAGTATAAACAACCCGCGGTCAATTTTAAAGTACAATATGTTTACTAAAAATACTGATTTGTTAATTTAAGTGGACACACAAAAATCGCGGTGAAAATTTTCATACGAAATTTTTATAACTTAAATTATATTTTATATGTTATATTTCTTAATAATCTCACAAAATTTGAAAGCTCTAAGTTAAAAAAACTTAGAGTTATAATGACTTTTATATTTTATTTTTATTTGTATTCCAATAGGAAATATAAACTAAATTAGTTTATCTCAGAAAGAAAAATTATTCTTCATTTCAAATGCTAAGGTGTGTTTTTTTCTATTGTGCCAAAAGCTTTAACATTTTTTAACTATTGTTATTAATACATGTAACAAATGTGTTGATATGCATTATTAAAACAAAACAATACAGATTTTTTTAAAAAATAACTGAAGGAATTCTTCAAGGAGTTTTCAAAAAGCATTCATAAAGAAAATATTTTACAAATAAGAATTTGCAAGGTGTGTGTCAATCATTTTAGGAAAAGTAGCATTGTAAAAACACTTCATAAATTTTTAAAGTTTTCTTTAACAAACTAAAGGGCTAGCTTTTTGTGGTATTTTGAGCCAAAAATTATTTTACATGTTAGATATACATAAAGGGGCAACCAAAGCATTCCTGAAGAAAAATTAAACATAGTTTTTTTTCTTATACCATGCTCTCTTAAGGTTCTATTGCACTTAGTAAATTATAATTCAAATATTTACATTAGATATGAATATAAAGCAACTATATCCTCAAAAAAAAATTCAAAAATTTCTCTAGTTCTAATATTTATCTTTCAGATGCTGCATATGAAATCACGAGAGACAACATGAAAGTGTATAAGTATATTTATATACAGAAACAAAGTACAATGTAAATGTAATTTGATATGAATGCATTTCTCTAATTCTAATAATATGATTCAAAAATAGAACATTTTATTCTTGTTTTTTGTTCTAAACAAGTCACTTTCACCTACACAATCTCATATAGAATATATTTATTGCAGTATTTTCTTCCTTTTTATTCTATTCCTTATTAATTCTGAAACGCTCTGTATGTTAATGTTATTTTAACAATCACCTATAACTTGTATGCATTTATCTCTTTTTCACACAAGCCAACTTTTCCAATACAATCGCACTCACTGTGTAGAGGGCTTGATGGCCATTTAATCTGTCGGGGCTCAAAGCCTTTACTTTGGAGTGGTGTGGTAGTTGGGAGGAGTAGGGAAATGCCCAGGTGTCGTCCTTGTTCCTTGATAGTAGCTTAGAATTACTTGGTCCTTCAGCAATAGCCCTCGAGTTGGTTTAAGGGTAACTTTAATAAACATTCACACCCTATACGATTGTATTAGCAGGCCTAAAATTATATTATTTTTAAAATAAATTAAGTGGTGCAATAGCCCATGAGGGCCAAGGCCTACTGTGCCCATCTTGGTATACATGACATTGGGCGCTGTGGTGCATGAGCAGATGCCCCAGTCAGGTGGTCAATCTGACGCGAAAACCCCCAGTGTTTAGTTCCCAAGCAAACTTGGTACTCATTTATCGACCCACTGAGGGGATGAAAGGCCGAGTCGACCTTGTCCAGCCCGGGATTTGAATCCTGGACCTGTGGCGTGGAAGCGTGAAAAGCTACCTCTCAGACACTGGGCTTCATTTTCATAAATTATCGGTTGTAATACTTCACCGAGATTTTTCGATAAGTGCTGAAATTATTATACAATAACACATGAAAATTCTCATCTGCATTATAATATACGTCTATGTTTAGTTGTACCTTTAAAATGGAACATTAAAGCAAGTACCTGTAAATAATTATCTTTAATTATATCGAATTTTACTAAATGGGAAGGTTGAAACTACTTTTTAGTAAACCAGAACCTCAACTGTTACGTATAAATCCTATTATTGTTCTTCCTATGGAAAATTTAGGGTAACTTAGTTGAATTTAGTATTGAACAAAAATAATAAACGTAAATCATATAAATTTAAGCAATACTCAGGTGATAAATTTATTTCTACAAAATAATTGACTTCCTTTGTTTATAAGTTTTAATGTACCAATGTTTATACAATTTATAAAGTAAAACAATTTTTAAAACAGCAAAATTTAAAACGAAGAAAACTGTTAAATCTCTCTTTTTATTCATAATTGTGAAAGATTTTAATTGATTAAGTATTTGATATTTTTCATGGAAAAAAATAACTATGTCATTAAATAATATTTTCACAAGGAACTTAATCATAATATTAAAAGAAAAAATTATAGCTCTTTTATTCAATTTACTTCATAATGAAATTTATACAAATCTTTATCAAGTTTAGGATCAAAGGAGCTAGTTGCAAAATACATCTTGATTACTGTACAGTGAGTCCCTGAATGCCGTGTACAAACTTAGAGGGGAGGTAGAAAACATCGTGAAGAGTCATAATTACACTGGAAAGCATGGGTGAAAAGTTACAGGTCGCGCATGCATGTGCATGAGCTCTCAAGGTCAACACGTATGATTTCCTCATTTCAGACACGGACAGCGTGCGATGAACATGAATCGTTGTACGAACGCCGAGTTAGCGGATATCCGTTTCTCGGGAATGGACGTGATGCTGTTGGTTGTACGGGGAAAGATACCCAATGAGGTGGCAACCGAATCATCAAACTTTCGCTGAGGTGCATCAGAACCAGGCAGAACATAGATTTTTCAGAGCCACGATTGAAGGTACTGGGCGGCCGCGAACAGCACGAATACCCACCTTTGAAAAGGGCGTGTTGCATTCTGTGGACTGAAATACCGGTACCAGTGTACGGGCGTTTGCCGTTGGATGATCTCGAACAACTGTCCGTTGTGTACTGCAGGGCTAAGCCTTGCATCCGTTTCAAGAACAGAGTTATTACAGCCAGATGATCACCCACGACGTGTCGTGTTTGCGGAGTGGTTTGTTAACCAAAGTGAGGCAGATATGTACTTTGCCAGTTCCATGTTGTTCTCCGATGAAGCAACATTTTCACGTGAAGGAGTGTTCCATACGCACAACGAGCACATGTGGGCCTTAAGCAAGCCACACTACTACAACGCTTTACTGTTAATGTATGGGTGAGTATAGTTGGGGACAGTTTACTCGGCCCACACATCTTGCCTCCTTGACTGGATTCTGACAAGTAACTCGTCTTTCTACAGGAGGTACTTCTGGAACTTCTTACCGATGTCTGCACACCTATTCGGCCCCGCATGTGGTTTCAACTGGACGGTGCACCGTCTCATTAGTGAAGGTGTGTACATGACCATTTGGACTGCACATTTCCAAGCAAGTGGATTGGGTGTGGGGGTCCAGAGCGGCTTGGTTTCCTATATCTCCTGATTTATTTCCCCTGAATTTTTTTCTGATGTGCCATGCAGAGCCTTGTGTTCGACACGCCCATCAATTCTGAAACGGACCTGGTGGCCCAAATATCCATCGCTGCTGCTACGATCCATGAAACGCCTGGTATTTTCAAACATATCCACCAATCCATGTCTGTATCGTGCGTGTATACATGACAATAGCCGGAATTTCTAACACCTTCTGTGATGCTTTTATACCATACTTCTTATTTATTATTGTTTTTGTGTAATAAAACGTTTTACACTACATTCCGTGTTGTGGCCTTACTGTCTTTGTGACTCATTACCTCGTTAGGGTACGATTCCACCCATGCTTTCATATGTAAATATGGCTCCTCAGGATGCTCTCCACCTCACCTCGAAGTTTGTACACGGCATTCAGGGACACCCTGTATCTAAACGCTGAATAGGGCAAAAAATTGTTTTTTTTTAAAAATGACAATTTTAAAAAGTGTGTAAGAATAAATAAAAGGAAATATTTCCAGCAATGATTCTTGAAGACTATCATTTCCTTCTCTTAAAAGAAACACCAGGGGACATTGCTTAGATTGAAAAAACATTTTTCTCTTATATAAAAATTGTAAACCACTTAAAATAGAGTTGACTCATGAAATGCAAACACAGCAATACTATAAAAGTGTATATGGCATGTGTAAACTGAAAAATATCAAGTGAAGCATTTAACGAGCTAAGGTGTAATATATTTTGTTTTAAGAAATACATCAACTCCAAGGCTTTTTTTTTATTTGCACTACACGTTTCTGTCGAAACTTTCAAAACGTGTAAATCAACAACTTACATAATTTTTTTCGCAAACTTTTAGTCGCATTTTGCGCATTTGTCCTTTTTTTAACTGATGAAATAGAATTTTATTTTATTTTTTACTAAAGTCGAAATATGCAGAAACGTGAGATCTTGAGCCCTTTTTGGGCGCAGCGGAAAACAGGAGACCTCTGTCAGTGACGAAAACATTGAGAAAGTGATTAAATTAATCGCTTAAGATCGTCAATTAACTTCTCGCATAATAGCTGATGAAAACTGCACATTAACCGTAAATCCGTGCGACAAATCTTTACCCAGAATTAGGGATGAGAAAAACGTGTTATCGATATTGACGGTATTATTGACGATATTCCTAACAGCCAACGAAACCTGACGAGGCTTTCGAGCTCCAACCCAAAATGAGACTTCTTGCAAAATTCCAGGACATGTATAGCAGATCCCAGGGGTACATAGTAATGGGAAGTGACTATTTCAAAGCACAGAAAAGTAACTGTCGTCAATATTTCATCTACGTCAACGTTGTACGACTATTCACCGCACTTTATTGGCAGAGGATGTATGCTTTACATTATTCACATACTCATTTATCGAAACAATATGAGTAACTTAAACATGTATTAAGAACAAAATGTGGAAGCAACTTAATAATCAATGAAATGTAAGCTATAAGGAAGCAATAAGTTATATTACAGAAATTATGACTTTTGTTATCAGGTGTACTTAATTTATTATCCTTTTAAAAAGATATATACATAAATATTTTATTTAGTTTCCACATTACTCTCCATTCTTACATGAAAAAAGCAATTTGTGAATAATGTCAAATATATACTAAATAAAATTCAAGAACTTATTGGATTATCAATAAAACTGTCTCAAATGAAGAAAGTCAAACTATATCAGTCAATTAACTATATTTGACATATTTGCTTTTGGAAAAAAATTAATACGTTTGAA
This sequence comes from Trichonephila clavata, assembly GCA_019973975.1. Taxonomy (NCBI): domain Eukaryota; kingdom Metazoa; phylum Arthropoda; class Arachnida; order Araneae; family Nephilidae; genus Trichonephila; species Trichonephila clavata. The sequence goes on along the minus strand of BMAO01038588.1, from coordinate 124,290 downwards.
GCAAAGCAAATAATGTCTATGCTTTTGTATAGAGTTTCAGCTGCAATAAGACTGTCTTGCATGAAGAGGATTAAGATCTATCTGATGATTTAATGATATTTGGTTTCAGATATACTCAATTTATTATATACGTATGAAGAAAATCACAGTACATTTGAGATGAAATAGCTAAATTCGATTATTTTCCCATAAGAATCTATGAATCAGATGCTATTTAAAAAATCATTGCAAAAATATTAATAAAATCATAACTGTAGTCATAAACTTTTATATGCATGCTTCTTTATAGTGAAAATAGTTATCAAGGTCACCAAGTGCCTTTAGAAATCTGATAATATTGTTGTATTTAATGCTGTCTATTTTTTTTATCTATTAGTACCCAAAAAATGACCAAAATATCGTTTTTTTCTTAATTTTTATTTAGTGATATTCGTCACATTATTATGTTTTGATTGATATATCACTTTTGTATACCTGAAAATTAAAAGTAGGAAAAAACTTCATTTTGAAAAATGTAAAAAAAAAAAAAAATTTATATAATAAATTTGATCACGCCCCTTTTTTAGGTTAAAAATTTTTTTTAAAAAATTCGATAAAAGAAAAACTATTTCATAACGAGGAATAATAATAATAAAAAATTGTGTTTCATACAAATATAAAGCAGGATATTTCTGAGGTATTACAATAACGTAATTTGTTTTCTTTGCGAAATGTGCGCATGTAAATTTTTTCTAATTAAGACATCTTTTTTTTTTAAATTTCATAATTTCATTTCTTTTTCAACATATGTTTTTCATAGAAATATAATATTCCAATATTAAATGAAGAAAAAGATACTAAAATTTCTGTCATGATAGAAAAAACTTTTTTTGGCATTTTCCTTGAATTGTCTTGTGCAATTAATACTCTCCAAAAATTGATCATTTATTAAAAATTATGGGCTCAAATAATATGAAAATGCAATTATTTTAAAGAACAATATATGGCTAGTCTTATAGTGGTGTTTTAAATTTATTTAAGCATATAACTATTGTTTCTCAAAAATATTATTCAGAAATCGAGAAAAACAATTTTAATTATTCAGAAATCGAGAAAAACAATTTTAAAGTTTAAAACTGTTTTTCTCGATTTTAAATTTTATTCGCTACATTAGTGCATTAAAAAAATACTACTCCTTCCATAATTATTTAACCAATTATCTTCATTTCCCTGTGTGTTATATATCATGAATGAAGCAAAATTAAGTATCCTTTTTTCCGAAACTAAATACTTTTTTTGAAAAACAAATTAAAATGTAAGACATATTGGCTTTTTCATTGAATTTTAGTTTACGTATCAACATTTTTTTTCCCTCCAGAACTGATTCAATTTTTATAAAATCGATCCATAGAGTTGTTTAAAACATCCTTAAAGAATATTACAAAGCATTTCCATGCCAAAAACTTATAAATACAAAAAGAATAAACTATAACATTTTCCAATTTTTTTTTTACTTATTTTTTTGAAATTGTGTGAATAATATTTGCAAAATTTCATCTTGTGTCATTTTTTAAAATAAAAACACTACATGAAACACTAAAATATAAAAAAAATTTTAAGTACATAAACAAAAAAAATTCTCAAAGTGTACCGAGTCAAAATACATAATGAATAGTTTTAAGAAAAAATATTTAATCAAAATATTTTCACAGAAATCTAAAAGGACATTGAATTTTAAATAGACAATCCTTATTTTCAATAAAATGTGACAGTATCTAGCTATTCTTCTAAGGCAGGGGTAGCAAACTTTTATGGACCTTTTTCTAAACAAGTGTTTAATAAGATATAGATGTGCCGTCAAAAAGTTTTGACTTGTGATTCTTGGGAAAATAATAAAACTAAATATTAACAACTCAAAAAACTCTTTATTTACAACGAAAAAAATACCTTTTGCACTGCATAGTTGTAAATGTTTTAGTTATTTGTGTAATTCAAATTAAAATAACATTAGTGTGACGTTTGTTGTGCTGCAGAATGGATGACAAATAATTTATTTTAGGATTGTAAGATGTTTTTTTAGTAGATGCTGAATTGGAATCATCTGCTAAATGTTTCTAATTAATTATTAATTAGTTATTTTTAATTAATTACTTTAACTGTGGTTCACTTTTCTGACAAGAGGAGCAGCAATTTGTTTCAAAATGCCTTTTCACGGACGATTATCTGCATACCACTGTTCCAGAACAATAAACACACACCGCTTTCTCACCTTTACTCTAATAATATTTATATTTATCATATTTCTAGATTCACCGTTTGAAATTCTCTGTTACACTTACTATCTTGCACTTTTTGCTCTTTTGCTGAATTAGACATGTTAAATAAAACACAGTTAAAAATCACAGATATAACACAAGAAAGCTTCAAAATACAATTGTGTCAACAAAATTGACTATGCCACGCGTAGACAAATTTTGCATCATAAGCAACTGTAGTCCGCTACATAACTAAGGCAAAACAAAAACAAACGAGTGTGCTCCCAGCCGTTCCGACGTCAATCACTCGCATTTATTGTGAACTTTGTTATTTTGAAATTAACTGCAAAACATTTTGATCGCTGAATGTCCAAAATATTGTGTCGCGTGTCATTGATGGCACGTGTGCCACTGCTTCGCCATCCCTGTTCTAAGGAGTTTAACATAATATTTATAATGATGTCTTATAGTTTAAAATAGATCTATCAACATCAGGTTTTATGGCAGATTTTCCCATAATGCTACTTTTATGAATGCTTATTTTAAACCCATGTGCAAAAGTTATTAAAGTCGGTAAGGCAATGAAAAATGTTGACGAAATATTCCAGTAAAATAGAATGTTTTTCACGTAGTGCAAAAAAAGCGCTATTAGGACGCAAATTTCGTCTTCGTTCCATATTTTGTCGTACCTTTTTCTCAGCCAATAAGCAACCGATTGACCTCGGGTTTTTGGCATTTGGTCGCATTTGTGCCCTAGATGAGCCGAATCATATTTAAATTTAATAATTTTAATTTTTTTTTAATTTTTAAAAAAAAAATTTATTTTTTTTAAGTATAGTACTACTTTCTGTTAGTAAAAAGTTCAGAGTTGCATTATTGTAAAATACAACATGTGCAAAACGCGCTAAAATTACTTGGCCATGCCAATGATTGATATCTTGTTTTTTCTAATCAATATTCGAAATTGCCTGACACAATGAAGGATAGTGATAATAAAATATTTCAGTTAAAAAAATTGCCAAAAATGTTCAAAAATTTTAATGAATTATCTATTGCATTAAATGGTATTTTAACAAAAATATCTGATTCTGCATTCTGAAAAATTTAGTGAAGTTAACAAATGTGTTTTATATTTGTTTGTACTGTTTTTGTGTGTTCCGTAGAATTTAATAGATTTAATCAAATGTTTCCAAGATATGATCAAATGTTCAGTTCTCAAGGAGAACTTAAAATAAAAAAATATGTTCTATTTCTCTTTTACTCTCCTTCTATATTATTATTTATTTTTAATTAAATATGTTTTTATGTTTTTAGCTCTATACTAAATAACCTTAACGACTGGCCCAAAAGGCCGTGGTTCCCAACGCCCGGGCCACGGACCGCTACCGGTCCGTGGACAAAAGAACATCAAATTATTTATATTTTATTTACTGTGGTGTATTTCTCTTGAGTTTGTGCGACTTTCTATGGTAATCGCTTTATATTCCATTTTAAATCACCTTATATTAATTTATTGGTGCAAATGTATTTTATTCTAAAGTTTTATTTAAATATAATTCAATTAAAATTAATAAATCATAACGATCTAAAGTATAAGCAATCAACGCCTCACCTGAGCAGACCATGGTGAAATTTTTAAGCGTTGACAAGTCCGTGGTGATAAAATGGTTGAGAAACACTGATCTAAGGCACAGGCACGGATATAGACCTATAAGTCAAACTTCAAATGAACACTCCTTCCAAAGTCAACAGCTTACGGCCGAAGGGGTGACTCAAGAATTCAACACTAGATAGAAGCCCTCTAAAGCTACTAATTGTTTATGCATTCATTCCATGGAGAGTCTAACTAAGATATTCCCAATAAATCACGACTAGAGATTCAAACAGCAACGGGTCCCAAGTCAACTAGACCCACCCTCTCAACAAGAGACTGCCCACAAAATATCAAAGGAAAAGCATTCCGACGACACTCAAACCTACTGGAGATGTATATCAATGGCTGGAAAAACAGCCTTCACTAAGTATCGCTTAGAAAGCCCATCAAATGCACAAACAATTTTCTTCTCTGGTATAGGGGGGTATTCAACGATCCCTACTTCGGCAAATCTCATGCAAAAGGACAGGAATGATAGTACTTAACGCTGGCTAGAAGAGAATTCCTTTTTGTTCCACTCGTCTAAGGCATGCACGGCGTGGCTGCAGATGATAGATTGATGGTTGAAACAGAAACCCCTTCTAAGTTCAATAGCAGGTTGTCGAACCATCAATGATAGGTTCATGCGACTAACCATTCATTTTGTACAAACATATTGTTAACAGAGGGCAATCTAACAAATGAAACTTACAACCAAAGATTATTTCGCTAAATTATGATTTTCATTTCCTTTGTCATAACCCGGAGATAGCAAGTGTAGTTTGAAACACCGAAGACGTAGACGCTATAAAAATAATTACTTTTATTTATGACTGATCAACTTATGATTAATTCAAGTTTAACAACAGTAGAAGTAACCCTAATTAATTTCCTAATCTAAGCGTATAAGTTTATCAAATAGACATTTATCTCTTGATCCCATTGTAGATCTCTTGTCGGATATTTCCTAAACTGCTACAGTCGTCTTCAAATCTGTTCCTCTATTATTTCCACTTTTCCGAACGGCAGGCTTATATGGTAGAGTAAAGACTAACTACTCACTACTGACGATTAACGAATAACTCTAACACACCCATTGTCAGGGTTTAAATAGCCCTTACATTAACATAAACTCAAACTATCTTTATGGAAGATGGTTTTCGGCTCAAACCCCAGATAAAGAAGAATTTCCCCTGAAGAATTAATATAAATATCGCGGATAGAACCCGTCACACACATTAATCATTAATTCTTTAAATTGTTGATAAAATATGAATTAATTGAAAAATTAAATTTTGCATTCAAATCTCGCAGTCTTTCATTTAAATACAGCAATAAAAGTGCTCACATGTTATTCGGAGGTTATTTTCGAGAAAACGGAACACGTGTTTTTCTCTTGCGAAAAATATTTCTCATAATTAAACTGTTTTATGTATTTGAATGAAGAAAATTACTCTCGTAAAAAAGTAAATAAATTGAAAGGTTTATATTTATAGCCTTTTTCGTTATAACCTTTGAAAACACATTTATGGTTACTTCAATGCCATATGAGCAATTTTTACGTATTTTTAAGATATAAAATATTTCCTTAAATTAAAATATTAATTTCAATATTATGTTATAAAACTCCAAAACAAATACGGGCTTAAAGATTTGTAAATAACAGCTTTAGTTTTTTAAGCGATTGTTCAAAAGAAAATTATATGAAAGAGTTCGAATTTCTGTACAGCTTCTTTTTGTAACTTGAACATTCTAAGCGAAACTTGATTTGAGCACATTAAGAAATTCTTTTGATACTCAAATGTGTATTTGATATTTTCCTAAATATCCAGTAGTATAAACGTATTAAGAGGATCAAGTATATGAATTTTAGAAAAAATTTTGATTTTCACTCTTTTATATTTTCTAAGAGTTCAAATATTTCTGTTTAAAATGATATATGATAGGTGGAAATAGGACAATTAGAAGTATCTATGTTTATTTTTTTAAACGAAGTTACTCCTTGAGGCCATCCATAAGATGCTCAATGGAAATTTAGAGTGTATTGGAAATATCCAAAAGTGTATGGGTTTACGTCTTTTGTTCAAATGGATCAGTTAACACTACATGGTCAGTGATACCAAAATCTACTTTTGTGGAATTAAAACACTAAAATTGGGGCAAATATGGCTATTGCGCAGTTCAATATGAGTCATGTGGAAAAATTTATGATCTTAAAATATTGTGATATTGAACCAGTTATAACTGCTGCCATGATTCAAAAAATTAGATGCACGTAGGATTTGTGTAGCCAAACGAAAACATCTTGTGATCCCCCCAAAAAAGTCTAAATTTTTAAAAGTAATGAAAAAAAAGAAAATTAGAAGAGCTTTTGTAGGAGCAGGGTAAAAAAATGGCTTCATAAGCTTCCGGAAAGTACTAAAAAAAATAAAGGCTCAAAAATTACAAATCTTTACTTTAAAGCTTGGTTTCTCAAGAAGTAATATTTTTTTACTTTATGTTACTTTTTCTCAAAAATACTTATTATATAATCCTCAAATTTTCAGTGAGCATACTTTTAGCATATTTACGCATTTTAATGAAAGGAATTAGATATATCTAGCAAACTGTTTTAGATAAGGCTTTTATGAACTAAATTTTAGGGGGGGGGGGGATTGGATTTTTTTTGAAAAATTCATAATTATTTTAATTTTAAGCAAAAAACAAAACCCTTCTTTAAAGTTTTATTGATAGAATACATAACCTGCAGTAAATATTTTATCCATGAGAAGTAAGTAGTTTCTAAGAAAAAGGTACATAAACTTGCGTAATTAACATGGGCTACTATGGTTGTACCTGACCCCCTTAACAATTATGAGACACATCTTTAAATGTATTAAATTCAATGAAGGATTACGAATGCAAAAGAAAAAAGAGAGAGTGAAGAAATGGTAGAATAAACGCTTCAGCGAATCAATTGCGTATAAAAACTTACGATTACACTCATTTTTAAAAAAGTTGATATCGATTTTACATTCATTCCCTGAAAATCAAAAATAAAATCTTAATATTCATTTCCTGAAAATCTAAGCAAACTTTTAATATTCATTTCCTAAGAATCCAAGGAAACTTTTAATACTCATTTCATAATATTTGTATTCTATAGTTACAGCAACCATTCTTTAAAACCCAACAATACGATTAATGTATGTTTTAAAAAAATAATAATTAAAAATGTGTATTATTAAAAATGCGTATGTGTATATTATGTAATGAAAAAATTCAAAAATATCCATTTTTTATCAAAAAAAACCTTTGATTTTTGTTTTTTAAAAATCCAACTATACGGTAAATATTAATTTTTTAATAATACAAAACTATATGGCTAAAGTCCGTTTCCTAAAATTTAAAAAAAAATGCAAATGTTATTCAAATTTTCCAAATTGTTCCAAAATGTTATTCGAATTTTTTAGGACATTTTATGGTTTCATTTTCTTAAATAAATCTCTGGAATAAACTAAAACTGGTTCAATTAATAAGATACGATAATATTTTTTGTAATATGTATTAATTAATTGTTTTAAAAATAAATTTAAAAAGCATATATGGTATTAAGAAAAAATTTATATCTAATAATAGCATGATATTATGTATAACTTAGTTATTTTAATTATTTCTTATGCATTTTATGAGCATTGTACTTGTTTTCTGTTATGTTCCTTTCAAAACAAATTTTTGATGAATTACTTTTAAATATTTTATTAAAAAAGTCACATATATTTCACAGAAGTCATATTTTCCCGTATTTTAAATAAATTTAGCCACTTACCTCCTTTTTTATTTATTTATTTATTTTTTACAGAAACTACGCTGCATGCCGTTATCTTTTCATTCGCTATATCACATTTACCATTTTATTAGCATTAAAATAATTTCCATTTTTCCTAACATACCAAACGTTCTTGTGATTGTCCAGTGTATAATCATTAGGTATATTGGAGATTAGTATAACATATTATAACGTACTTAAATATATCTAACACACTAAAAAATCAGTTGCACATGATTACTAGAATCATAGTTTTAAATGTATGACCGTGTAATTAGGACCGTGAAATGTAACCCTGTGGGTAGCTTAGTGCTTAGAGCATCGGACTGCAGACCGGAGGATTTGAATTCGATGTCCGATGCCACCAAATACCATCTGAGTGTACACACGGAGTACGTGCTCGTTAAATCAGTGGGTCCGAAAGTCTTGTGGGCGGTTGCAGCAGAACCCATGGGTGCAGAGAGCTGGAGAATATTTCCCTCCCTTCCAGTTTATGACTAAATTGGGGAGGTAGAGATAGGTGGTGTCGTCATCTATTGTGTAGAAATCCAACCTATCTCAGGGTCTGGCAACTTTCATTCCTTCACCTCGAGAAGGACACAACAACAGCAAATGTATGTCAGCACGTTTTGAACTTTCTTTCCACTTTTTTCCCCAATAATTGCCATTTTTACTATCGAAAGCTTCTTGAAATTAGTCCAAGCTCCACTTTTTAGCTGAATTTTCATCTTGAACTGAAAAAAAGTTAAAATGCTGTGCAAGACATTGGGAAATTACTGGAGCTGAGGTAGCAAAAAGAACGTAGTCACACAAAGGACACATGTTAATGAATGTGTTTGTTTTCTTTCATAAAGAATGAGTTACAGGCTATTTCACCCAAAACACGGTTTACACGCACGCTGTACGCGGGAACTGATATTTTCTTTCTTTCTGTGATTTGCACTTATTTTTAATTCTTGTGGAGTTTTATTTCATTCTAATATTTTGAAAAGTTGAAGCAGTTTGTCCATGGTACTGAAATGCTTTTCATCCGACATTTTTTGTTGTTGTTGTTGTGAAGGTGAGAATTATTAAGGTGTGTTTAGTTATAAACAATAAAGAAATGCGCCTTTTTTGAAGCATTTGGGATAAAAAAAAATGACCGCTTAAGGTGTTAAACAAATTTGTTGTTAAAAGACGCTTTATTTTCCTATAAGCTCAAAGACACAAAAAAAAACCCAATTACTTGTTGCATAAAACACATGTTACCGCTGTTGTTATTGTCATGTATAACAAAGTACAAAGGTGGTAATAACAAAACATAAAGATGTAGTCAGATATTGCCAAAGGCGGGAATCACTGCCGTGGCAGCATCCATGACACGATCCGAGTATAGAATGTCCACGGTGCAGTCATTGTCTATTTTTAAAAGGGCACCAACAATGGAAGGGCAGCTAAAAACGTGTTTGGGATCCAGTTGTGTGCCTGGTCAGTGCCTGCATTCCACATATGATCTAGAACCATCGGGCAGAATCTTCATGCCCTTAAAATCCTTTGTCCTTAGTCTAGTTATAGTTGTCGTAATTTCTCAGATATAACTTGATTCTGGCAGCGAGATTTTTTCCCCTTGGGTTTGAGTAGAGCTTTTGTTTTGCGACTGCTTTGGCATCAAGGACCGTAGTAGATGCTCAAGTGTTCTGGCTTCATTGGCAAGGGAATCGGCCAACTCGTCCCCTTCGATGTCAACATGGACCGGGATCCACTGGAGGGTACATGATTTGCCCAATGCACCAATGGAGAATAGAAAAGAATTGACTACTTGGGTGAGTTCCATTTTTCCTTCCTTGATGGCCTCAAGAGCAGATCTACAATCCGAGAGCACAATGATGCCGTCGAAGTTAGCGATATTTATCCATGTAAGGCCCATCTAGGGCTGTCCTAATAACTATGAGTTCACACGTGAAGTTGAAAGCAATTTGCCCTGCAGAGGACCATATGTTGCCACTGAAGTGAAGAAATCAGTTATTTTACAGATTATCTAGGCAATCTGCACATTAACTGGAGTGATCAGGTAAGTGTGAAAAATTGTTTCGTTTCTCAAATTGCCTAGATAATCTCTTCATTACCAACTAGGCATTCGTTAAAGTGAAAATAAGGTCTTTAGTGGTACAACATAAACACGTTAACGCTTAAATTAAACGCTGTTTATTTTTTTATATCTAAAGCATCAAGTTAATACAATCGAAAAATTAGTAGAAAAAATCAATCATGAATCAAATGAAAAACTGCAATACAAGGAACCAAACATTTAAAAATATTATTCCAGTTTAGTAAATTGACATAATGTCATTTATTTATTTTACGATATCTAAAGAATGACGTTTATGCAATCAAGAAAAAAAATTGGATGATAAATTCAATCATAAGTTAATCGAAAAATTGTAATACAAAAACAAACTGTTTAACATATTATTACAATCAAGGAAGTGAATTTGCGAAACATATGATAAAGCTATGCTGATTTATTAGTGCAATCTAAAGACTGGTGACACTGAGTATTGCATAGCAAATAGTTTTTGTGACAAGCACACTTATAAGTGGAACATTTAGATTTGCAGTCACATTTTTGAAACCCTGTTCAGTACTAAGATATTGTTTAATTATTATCGTAGAATAAATTATTATGAGAGGGGTGAGAACATTCAATTTAAATTCCTAACCCCAGCTCCTCTGTCTTGAGCCACTCTGAAATTCATTCCCTCCACAAAGCTAAAATAAATCTGACTTGGCAAAAGCCTCCCGTTCACCACTGGTACGCAGCTAAGAGTCCTGGTCTATCTTTACAGTGCAGGGGATCCAGAGCCCTTCAAATAGCCTTTGGCGGGCTTTAGATATGGTCACTTGCGTGGTATGACCTTTCAGCAGGGGGTAAAGTCTTTCTTTACCTGTCCCTGCTTCTGCTTCTCATCTTCTGGACTGCTGGCACATTTCCCGGGGACAGTTGTTTGGAGATCAAGACCTGCTTGGTGACATTCTTATGAGGAAAGGTCAAACGGACTTGGTGTAAGCTTTCCTGCTCCAAGGGGATTTGAAACAACAACAACAATAAATTCCTAACAGAAAGGAAATGAGAAAAACAAACTTTTGAACTTTAACGATATGAAACTACTAATGTGAAGATCACCTAGTTAAAATGCGGAACACTTTTTAATGGAGCAAATCAAATAATCTTCAAATTAGCTAGGTAATCTGTACGCATTAGCCACTTTCAAGCTTTTTGTGGTGACATCAGTGCCGTAATGTACGCTGCCGTAGCCTCCGCATTATGGGGCCTAGGATTCTAGTGCCAGGATTCTGACTGGCACCACGTACAAACAGGCTTGGAGCCCAAAATTCTGAATTTACAGGGGGACTGATATTCTCTTTTACGCCACAGGGTAACACACAGAGATGGGGTTTGGAACCTTGTAGCAGCGGTGTGCCAAACCAATCTACCAATTTGCCGAAGGATCCAAAAGCTTTGAAGTGTGTATCAACAGTTCTTCTGGGCCGACCTCGCCGTCTCACATCCTCGAATGCCTATGGCTCACCAAGCAGAATTTAGTTGACGATCCCTTAATGGTGTTGGATTTTTTGAAAGTGTACGACGTCATGGACCTGGTCTAGGACTGCTGTCCAATGGGGACGTGCAACAACAACCAATATGATTTCAGGGAGCCACACAGTAGGAAATATTTTAAATTCGTTTTCAGTGGCAATGTATGGGGAGTTAGGCAATATAGAGCATATGAATTTAGAATTTTACCATAGATTAATTATGCATTATTTAAAAATATTTTTTGACATAAAAATGAAGTACATATATTATTTCAACATAAATAATAAGGAAAATTGTATTATATATTGTATTATGTATCTTTTGAACTTAACTATTAGTATAAGAAATAAACAACACACGCGCATACAAAAGATAAATATTCCTTCAATATTTTTTAATATTTTAACCCGGCACCACTCGCGTGAAAAAAACGACCTATAGTTCGGTGTGTCATATGAAGGGTTTTTGCATTGTGTTTTTACCGTAAAATTTGAAAACAAAGATTAAAAAGGAAGAAAAGTAGGAAGTACAACATGTTTATTACGTTTTTCACACGTAAATTTAGTTGTTCTGTTCTTTTTATAAGGGCATTCAGTGAATTGTTTATACACTCCTTTAATCGCGTCGTGAGTGCGATGTTTTCACTGGATCTTAATTTTTTTTAAATCTGTATCTTTCTCAAACTAAACATATAGGAGTAAACTTCTTTATTCTTTAAATTTAAAAATTTTGGAATTTCTTTTTCATTTTCTCTTATTTTGTTCCAGCAATAGTTTTTTTTTTCTTCTCAAAAGTTCATTTGAAAGTGGATAAGATGTGTACCAGTTACCACCTTTAAAATTACATTCTTCTCAAATGTTTTTGTGTCCCTATATGTAAAAAACTTCTTTGCAGATTCTTCTCTGCAGATTTAAAATACTTTTCGTATGAGAAAACACTTTTTTCCATAGATATGTTGAGCCTAAATTGGAAAGCAGAGTACATTAATTTTGTATTCAAACTATTGAATCTCTCCGGCAATGATATCCAACATCCATCGTCAGAGTTATCTAACAATTTTCTTTCGTTAATTCTGAAGTTGTTAGCTCAATAAGCTCCATTACAAAATCATCTACTTAACTCAAAAATTGACAAATTCGTAGAGCCACTGAAAATTTTACCTTGTGCCACACTTGGTACGCGCGCATAGGTTCCCGGCCCATGATATAGATTCTTAAGAAGAACCAACTTTATAGCTCTGAAGTGCATAACTATCCCTCGTGACAACTATAGAAATAAAAAAATTGATAGAGTAAAAACTTGACTTAAGCTACCCCAAGTTACGTAAATTCGCAGTTTCGCGATTTTCAAATCTCGTGAATTCGTCGTTTTTGTTTTCGCATCACTGAAACTCAGACAAAATCAGTGGCAAAGCCTGATGAAATTGTTAATTTGATTGAAAAAGTTGCAGAACTTGCAGCGCAAATGAATTTAGAATTGGATAGTAATGGCATTCAAGAACTTCTGGATTCTCACAAACAGGATCTGACAATGAATGAGCTCATAGAAATGCATGAGCAAGAGCAAGACATCGCAGAACTTGAGTATTTAGATCAAGTTCATTCCAAAGATCGAATGACGGCTGGTAATTTGACAGGTCTTAGTTTAATTCAAAAAGGGTTAAAATATTTAGAAAATATACACTCCAATGAAAAGCGCTTTTTTTTTTGGCAAAAGAAGGAGTAAAAGAATTATTAGCATGATACGATGAAATCTTGGGGGATTAAAAAAAAATTAAGCCACCAGAATACTTGTTAGATTTTACTAAACCCTCTGCATCAAAATAACTTTGGTTTGCAATTTTGTATTTGTGTTACAGTAGAACGTCGTTTATCCGAACGTTTATTATCCGGAGCGTCAAATATCCGAACCAAATTCCGGATACGTTTTCGAACATTGCAATGCTCAATATTTGTTTCCTGTGAGGCCAAAAATGACGGGAAAACCCAAGGTAAGGGATATTTGGGGAATTTCAGTTGTGTGATTTGGTAAACATCTGCGTCAAATATTAGATCAGTTTGTTTCCACGTGAAAGGGTGTATACGAGCTCTTTTGTTGAGTTTTGTTGATGTCGAAACCTGGATGGCATGCAATACAGAAGACTGCGTATTTTTAAAATGCTAAATAATGGCGAGATAGTAACTTTCCGGACAAGAAGAATCCAACTCTGTTGACGATTAAACGGATGAAGACGAGGACAACAACAGCAACAACGAAAGTAGCAAGGGTCCGTCAAATGCTGAAGCGTTTACTACGTTAGAGACAGCTATGGAGTGGTACGAACAACAATCCGAGTGCTGTCATACTCATCTACTGCTGCTGAAGAGAATCAGAGACCTTGCAGTGAAAAAACGAAGGTGTACAACGGTACAACAAAAAATAAGTGATTATTTTCCACAATCAAGGTAAAATTGCGACATTTTGCACCTATATGGCTTTTTCTACAAGCACGTTTCCCGCATGGGATGATTTTCAATATTTGTATAGTGTCCAATATCATATACTGCATGGATCGCATTCCGTTTTCGGTTATCCGAACAATCGCGTATCCGAATGGTGTCCGTTCCCAATTGATTCGGATAAACGACGTTCTACTGTATCTAAGATTTTATTAAACCCTTTTTGCTCTAAATTATTATTTTCTTTTGTCTCCAGTCTTAACTAAAAATAGTTTATATCTATTTGTATGGGAAATTATACCCCGACTTACGCAAATTTGACTTATGCGGTTATCACTAAGTCTTCACCTATCGCGTAAGCTCGAGGTATTACTGTACTAAAGTTTCTATATTATCCGCAATTAAAAAACCAAATTTATTGAATTTATCTTATCTATTGTTAAATCAAAAACTGTTGCCCCAGAATAAAGCTTTAAGTATCTCATATTTATTGCAATATGTTTATTTGTGAAGAATGTCGTCAGATAATTTTAAACATCCCTATTTTTCTTATTTATTGCTTCAATACGACTTTCTTTCTTAGTTTCCTGACAAGGAAGTGTGTTTTCACGAAAGTTCTCATAAAAACTTATCAACAGTTTAATTGAATCGAGAAGCGATTATATATTTGCTAAAGAAAAGGTCACTCAGACACACGTTGCTCTCTTGTCAACAACTTTAAAACGGCGCACACGGAGCTTTTGCAAGCGCGCAATTATCTATTCACCCTAGTTGAAGCTTTCATTAAAACTGTTTACTTGAGTCCTTAAAATGACGTCAAAGTGCAAGATCATGATAAAAACAAAATCGGACTTCGAATTGCTCAACAAGCAAATTTGTTCCACTGATTTTTAAATTCCTCACAACTTGACCATGTATTATAAATATATATATATATATATATATATATATTGTCTGAAATTTCACTTTATATATGCTAGAATTGTCAGTCACGAAGATATTTCAGTAATATGTCATCAAAGAGATGGAGAAATATTTTTAATGTATTAAAAGTTTATTGAATAAATATATTACAGTGCTGAGATGTTGAAACTTATTTTCGAAAAAGAAAAACAATTTTCTGAATAAAACTACAAGATGTGTAATTCATGATTTTTAAAGTGAAAATAAGAATGCTGAAAGAAATTGCTAAACATGTTGCACAAATACACATTAAAAATCATTAGAAATTATTGTGAAATGAGAAGAAGATAACATTATTTGTAAATTATTCATGGAATAATCATCATAACAATAACAAATTACGGAACAATACTAGATCATTTTATTGATTCTCCTCTGTTTTGCAATAAATAAAATACTATCAGTAATTTTCCAGAAGGGAGATGATTTATAACGTAATCTTTGAGTTTGATTTTATTATCGAAAGTTCAGAATTCAATTAATGTACTTTAAAATCCTGAAAATTGCTTAAGAGTGACATAAGGATTCATAAAGAGAGAATTCAAAACAGCATCTCCTAAAATGGTTTTGAAAAGTTTCCGAAAATATCAAAAATGAATAGAGAATGATAAAAATTGATGTAACTGAATGACTGTTTTCTTAAGCTATGTGGCAAGAAAACTTATAAACAAATTATCACATGTCAACTAAAACTTACTAAGAAGATGCTCAAAAAATCAGATGTACCTAGCCTCAAAAATGGTTTTAAATAACCCATTACATACATATGAACATAAACATTCACATGCATGATGATATATGAGTAATAATTCACGTTAATTTATCTTAAAAATTTTTTTATTTTGTTAAAATTAATTTGTTGCTGCCGTTTTGTATATAAACTCTCTTTTCAGGAAAAATTCGCCGGCTGCTACTTGTATGTATAATGTTAGGCTAAGCTTTCGTCCATCGCCTTTTGTTCTGTGTTTGTGTGTGTCGGTTAAGTGTCTAAATGTAAAATAAATTGTATTTTTCCCTAACAAAACGCTCTTCATCTATACCACCATCAACATCCTAACCGTGATCATTAATAAATAAAGCCTTACACTCGAAACTATGACATGTATATATGCTGCTGGTTTCAAGAACGTTTAGGGCAATATTTAACAGAATTTCTCAAACCAAACTGAACGAACAGAATTTTTAAAATTTTTAAAGGGTGATTCAATATTGTGATGATTACGTAAGCATACACTTTGCTACGTATAGGACGTTATTTTTAAAAAATAGCGTCGTAAGTGTATGTACAAATTTCAAAACTTTATTCTTAAGCATATTTCTGTGACTTTCGGGGTGTTGACTTTTCCAGTGTCTGGGATATTCAAAAACAAGCAGCTGAAATAAATAACCTACAATGCTTCGTAAAAAAAAAAGTAAGGAGGTGAATCGTCGGAAAACTAAAAGAAGATCAGTCCAGGTTCAAGTACAGAATTCTTGAGACTTTAATGCAACATCTAGCAATACATTCAACTTATCTGCAAAGAAAAGACCTGGAAATTATCATCCAAGAACCGAGACGATCAATGAAGATTGGCATTTATCAATTGAAGCAAAGAATAACATGAGTACAACAGATTTGCTACTATCTCGGAAAACTTATGCGGCCGCAGGAACCTAAGTTTCAATGGTCAGAGAAAGGTACATGAAAGAAAACTGCAAGATAACTGGTTTTCCCGTCCCTCTCATTGCTGCAATTAGATGAGACCTTTTAGAATGAGGCAAAGAAATGTTGCACTAATGCACTGATTCTCGGTGTACTTTCCTCTGAAGACAACCAGGAATCCTCTGCTTCACCAGTGTCTAAGAAAGAGATTATTGTGTGGCTTTGACTATGTTAGCCTATACTGACAGGTACACAGACCTTATATGTTTGACAAAATCTTTGTAACTGATCTGAAGTATATAGGGATGGTATTTTGGAACCTTATGCACAGCTTTACAGGAGTTGTCCTTGATATCATTTTTATAAATGGCAATTCTTGTCCGTGGCTCATCTGGTGGATAAATTTCTACATATGCAGAGTATTCACTGGAGGAGTGTACCCAGATCTCCAGACTTACCATATAAAGCAGGGGTGGGCAGACTTTCCCAGGATACAGGATACTTCTAATTTTTTCAAGGTGTTGCGGTCCACCCAAGGGCGTAGGTATAGTCATCTAAAAGAAAGTATACAATGCAGTCGGACAGTTCATTGAAGTTGGAAAATACACAATGCAGTAAAAAGTTTGCTAAATAAAGAAATATGTTACGAATTTCTCTATTCAGAAAACTTTTTCCTGGAACCAAGAACATTTTGCGATTTTCTTAAAAACCTCCAAATAATAAAGTGCATTTTCTGTTCAATGAAATTTTCTCTTATAATTCGATTTTTTTTCCTCCGTATTTTCTTAAAATACCTATGTACTCGAATCTAAGTCGCATCCCCCTCCACCCATGTAATTCTACTGATAATCGGGTGGAGCTTAGAATCGAAAGGGGAAAAAATTTGTTGGATGGGGTATTTAGAGCAATTTCAGCTTCGTGCATGTATTTAAAAGTTTATAATACTGATAAAATAACTAACTATTCACGTTTTATTAGTTTTAAATTCATTTGAATTTTATGAAATCGGATATCAATAAACTATTTTAGACTATCTTTCAATTTTCACGAAATCTTGTTGAGAATTTGGAGCATGGCTTAGAATAGATGGTGGCTTAGATTCGAATAAATACAGTATTTCTAGACCTTCGTATGATGGAATTATTATTAGGACTTTGTAAAGGTGGTCTCCCCAAAATGTCTTGGCGGCCCACCGGTCAATCACGATCGACTTAATGCCCCCCCCCCGAATATAAAGCATATTTTGGACGCTCTTGTAAAAGCAATTGCTATTTGCTTTCCCTTTCCAAAGCCCTACATAACCTGAAAACAGCATTGTTGGGGGGAGGCGCAGGGTTGGAATCGACTACCACGACTACCGCTCCTATTCTGTTTCCATTCCAGCATGAATTCCTGTAAGAGGAAGGACCATAATCTTCCTATTTACCCATACTTGTTCCATCTTGTAAGGCTCTTTTATACTTTCCTACACTTATGATGCATTCACACAATCCTACATGTGTACTATAACTGTTACATGGTATTTCTTAAACTAATATATCAACGTATATACTTAATTGATTTCATTGAAGTTTATCCATTAGTTCTTGATATCTTCAACCAAAATTGTGAATGCTATCTTAATTTTAAACATTACTACTAACATTAAATGAGTCAAATAAAAAAATTATAAAGCTCACATTTTAGAATTTAGGCAGCAGTGGCGTTTCTATATATACGCTGTGTGTGAATGGAAGATTCTAAAAATTGGTAACACAATAAAAAAATCTCAGAATGTTAATATGTGGCTTGATTCAGAAAACGACCTCAGAGTAATTAAAATTTCTGTTTACTGCAGCCATTTTTTGTTCGTAAACTTAATGATAAACATTATCGAATCCGGACAATTTATTTTAAATTTACTGCAATTAACTTTTTCGAACTTATGGGGGGGAAATCAACTTATAAGTTCTAATTAACATTTAATTCAAAATGGGAATCAGACGAGATCTTTACATGTGAAAAAAATAATTCAAAAACTATAGATAAGTGCCCTTGTAAATTTGAATTTATTTAAACATGATTTCTATTTTTTAATTTATAGGAATCATGTCCAAGGCTAGGAAAAAATTAACTACGTTGGATAATGTTAACTATCACAAGATTCTCATGGGGGCATGCAATCAACATCCAATGAAACCTTGAGGATTTCTTAAAAGACCTTATTTGCATCATGCGGCATCGAAATTCAAGCTTTTGCATACCATTATCAAACCCCAGAAATAAACATTTTTATTTTATCTTTTGATATTTTGCCCTACCATGAAGTGATGATAATGAGTTATGTCGCTAGTTCAAGGCCTTTCTTAACCTAAGTAGACGTATTCATACTTACGAGTTTTTATAAACATTTTCATAAGGACCTTGTATAGATAATTTAAGAAATCAAAGGGCATAGAATACTTATTTACAGCTTTTTGAAATCTCCCTTTTTTTTTTCGACGAAAACATGCGAGGTAAAAAATAGAACTTGGCTCGTGGGAGTTTATATAGTTTTATACTGATCATACTGGCAATATATCCCTAAATTTGAAGAAGTTTCAAAAAATTAATACTAATATTTAGGCAGATTTACATACACACACAAAATATTCCTTTTATAAAAAATAAACCTTCAGAAACATTCGCTTAATTGACTTTGGTGCAACTGGACATCCATTTGAGCAAATTTTCATACAATATATAATTATGATTAATTCATTCGTAGGCTTCAGTTAATATTATAATTAACTGTTATCATTATTGTCTATTTCTGCCAAACTGTTAAAATTTTGTGAATGGGTATTTCGATCATTCATTATCGATACACAAATTTAGTGAAATCTCTGTCTGGCCCAAAATGCCCTTTTTTGCTACATTGTAGTCAGAGTAAAATACCTCTCAAGTGTTGCTCTTGTCATTTTGACAGAAGCTTGAAATTCTGAAATTCATCATCTATAATCTATATATTGATTTCGTGTAGAGAAAGTTTATAAAACATCAGTCAGATAATAGTGTACTGAAGCTAATTCAAATAATATTCCTGCACTCAGATCTTCCCTATATTAAGGAAGATGTATATTTTTATGCAATCATCTGGTTGCTTGTAAATGTCGCAACACTGAAAAAAATCTCGTAAATAAGAGGAAATTAACAGTTAATCCATGGCACGTGTTCTACAGTGGGGCATGACAGCGTTTTAACAGTGACATTCGAAAACTCGTACAAAAAATACAAATATATATAAAAAAATAATGGAGTCATAATCAAGAACTTTATAAAATCTCTAAAACCTTTAATCATATGCTATTAAATATAAGAAGAGCAGAAAAGTGACATAGTTTAACACCAGAACAAGACATCGTGATCGTTGGACGACTCCAAAGATTTCAGATGTCTTTCTTTGAAGCCCTCTCTGTATTACTATGCTTGTTGTCAGTTCTCGAATGAGAGCCCAATTGGGTGTCCCTTGTTCTGTCTAGATCCTAACATGCTTTGTCATCAATTCTCAAAGCAAATTTTGACTCATACGGGAATGTGCAATGTTGCCCCAGTCAGACACAATTCAAGTTCCATATTGCCGACTCCATTTTAATCACACCTCTGTAGAGCGGATGAACAGAGGAACACAAACACACAAACCTGTGGTGAACGAACGTAGAGTCCGCTTAAGGTATCCGACTACTTAAGATAACTTTTTTTTAAAAAAAATAGAGATATGGATTTTTTGTCGTTTTTAGATTTTTTAGTACATTTTAAGAAAAATATGCTAAATTTAAGAAGAAAAAAAGAAATTATCATTACTGAAATGAGAAAAAAATGGTTAAAAATTTACAAAAAATAGCATAAACGTAGCCCATTCTGTACCAAAAGCTTATGAACAAATTCTCAATTTTTCAATTCTGATGTGTTACTACGTTATTCATTTTTGAAATGACCTTCAGGATGCGAAATATTCTAATTTCTTCAAAAACTAGAGCACTTTATCTTAGTTACTGTATAAAGAAGCTTAAAAAAACAGTGATTATTTCACATAAGGGACTGCAAATTTTGTAATAAAACAGTGATTGAAAAATCTGTAGGTTAAAAACCTTCTACTTTAATACAAAACGTACACAAAAAAAACTTCTGATAATTATTTTGAAATGAGCATTTTCAAAAAAGAAAATTTTTTTGAGTACAACGCGTTTTAAAGTATGACATGTTGCTTAAAGTAATGACATCTGCTTTTACAAAAACACGTGTAGTTTTTGTTCTATTAAACGTAAAATAATAAACTTAATATTTTTATAAAGCTAATAAGATGGCCTATAAAATACAATTCAAAAAATCTCAATTTCTGACAAAATTCACAATTTTACCGCAGTCGGATACCTTAAGTGTAGCCTTCGGTCCAAA
Source organism: Trichonephila clavata (assembly GCA_019973975.1). Taxonomy (NCBI): domain Eukaryota; kingdom Metazoa; phylum Arthropoda; class Arachnida; order Araneae; family Nephilidae; genus Trichonephila; species Trichonephila clavata. The sequence goes on along the minus strand of BMAO01038588.1, from coordinate 103,579 downwards.
ATAGCGGCATACGCTGCTTTACCACCAATGGAAGTTGCAACCACAGATGTTGCACATATGGAGGTCACACTTTGATTCCATTCCACTACAAAAGCAATACATCTATTTTCCATGAGGGTTCAAACCTTTGAGCAACCGGCCGAGGACTTCATATAATGTTTTGATTTGTTTGGAATTGTGTTCGTAATTGTGAAATACAGAATGAGGAACTCAGATCAAAATCTGTGGCCAATTATTTTACACAAAGAAATAGCTCTCTACCAGCCATTCGTCTTTTCTAAACCATAGATACATGTATGTCTAGATAATTAACCATATAAAAGCTCTTGAGACTTTTTAATAGCTTTTACTCGTAGCTCATCTGATCCTTCACAATACTGACTTATACCATGGCCTTTTTTTTTTAATATTTCTCAACATGAAACCATTGTTGCTGTTACATAACATATTTTAATACTTCTATCTATCTGCAGGAATTGTGTGTGCAACTTCGCAGTTTCATCTCTTTTAGATAGTGAGTCTAAAAGAAAAACAAATTTTAGTAATTAACTGTATTTACTGGAGATATATATATAATGTTCTTCTGTACATGACTTTAACAAATACTTTTTAATTCACTTTTTTTGGGGGAGGGCAGGATTTCATGCAACTTTTTCAGTTATTTCATTTTTTTTATTGTTTAAAGCAGTGGTTCTTAAAATTTCAATCACTGCGGCCCCCTTTAAGTATTCACCTGACATAGATTTCATGATGACCCTCAAGATTTCGAAAACCCCTCCTTGGCTCCCAACATATAGCTGAGTTATTTAAAAGTTCCTCAATGAATTTAAGATTGCCCTGTGTTACTTATGCAAACTATTTTAACACTTCTTTTTCCTTTAAAAATAATGTAAATATCTATTTAAGTATATAAAAATATTGCAAAATACTAATTTCAAGTAAATAAATAATGTATTTAACTGCATTAATTAGTGATTTTGTCTAGTAATGAATAAAGGGAACACAACAGGTGAGAGCACATCTTTCTTTTTTCCCTCGGGGTCTTTCTGAGTCTGTAAAAGCGGGGAATCTTATCATTAAATTAGAGACCTTTGCAGGCCCCTTAAAAAGGAACTGAGGAGACTGCATACCATAGTTTAAGAACCACTGGATTAAAGTATCAAATAACATTTTTTTTAAATCAGAAAAAATGTTTTTAATTGAAATTTTTGCGTATCTTTTTGAACACTAATCAAATACGCCTACTGTTTTACGAGGTACAAATTTTTACAGACTAATTTTGTTAATCACCCCATTTAAAATAAATAGTTCTCATGAAAAAATAATGCATAAATATTTGACACAATCCTGTGTAATATACAAGTACATTGTATTTTGTTTATTCCTGTGGGGTTGAGTTTAGCCAGTTGAAAAAAATTCAAAATCCAGAAAGATAAAAATTACAACTTAGAAACTTTTGCAGAATAATTCCATTTTATTTAATCAAAACAATAATATAGCGGGACATAAACATGTATTACATCAACAATGTAATTTTTTGAGCTAGTGGCAAAAATAAATTAATATTTTATCACGAACACAAATTGAAGGGCATAAAACATTAACAAAAAATTCTAATGCATAAGCAAATTAAACAACATAAACAAAAGACAAATAAAAAATAGATTTTTAATCAGAGAACAATGTAATAAGTAACTACCTAAGTAATCTCTATGTATAATTACTTATTACTTATAAATGATTAAGAAATACAAATGTAATAATAGACATTTTTCATAAGAAAGTAAAGTAACTTTTCATAAAAAATAATTCATAGAGTGTGAATTATAAATAATTTAATTTAAAAATAAAGTAATTTGTAATAAAAATAATGCCTAAATAAATGTGCATTTTTCTGTAACTTTTTATAATACATTTATGTGTATATAAGCTTTGTTATTTTCCTTTCAAACAATTTGTAGATTTTAATTTCTTTACTGCTAATTTTTTAAAACATCTTAATATATATTCTTTTATTAAAATTATTTAAAATTCATTTCCCGTTAAGTAAAAAAGTACCAATACCCTTCAATTCAAGTTCATTTACAAGAAATCAATGTAAATATTATTGTACCGAAATAATTCAACATGATATAGTTACACAGATATTTTGTATGTATTGTACGTACACATTTTATACATATAATATGGCAGTTATAGCGATTTGTATAAATTTTTCATACTCACTTCATAACAAACTTCGGTAATTACTTAAAATTTTAAATCACTCATAAGCTCTCTATACTCTTATTCACAAATTTACATTCTGCTTTTCTGTGCTATCACATTTCTACACTAGCAACTCTTTCGTTATTCATTTTCATGTATTTTTTTAATAATTATTTATATGTAATATATAACTGGAGGGATTTTAGTGAAGCATTGAAAAATATGGACATTACGAGAAATAGAGAGAAATATAGAAAAGTAATTATAATTAAGACGTCACATCTGTAAATTTTCATCTTTTTGTTAAATAAAAATAAGCTTTATGTTTCGCATTAAAATAAATTATATGCTAACATATAAAAATAAAACATATTACACTTTAAGAACGTATATCAAAGTCAAAACAATGAGACAAACAAGCATTGTTAAAATAATTACTTAAATATATGAATTTTTGGAAACTTGACAATGAAAATGACATAAGTATAAAAGACACACTGATATAGATCAAATGATTTTAATGTTTTAGAAAGTTATATAAAATTTATATTTCCTAATCTTGGAATAAGTTTTTAAGATATTAACAAAAATTAGTAATCAGTTCCCGAACAAAAACTGAATTCAATTACTCACAAGCTTCTTATTTGTTTGACAAATTATTTTTTCATCGATTTTCAAATATTATGCAATTTTCACAACAAATAAATATTAAATAATCAGAGTAGGTTGAAAAGGTGTTTTTTAAATGTTACAACCATTGTAAGAAAAAAAGAACTATAAATATATTGAAGAAGAAGGAATAACATATAAAACTGAGGAATCTCAAACTGTTTTTCTAATACTCATTTTATCTAACTTAAAAGAATATTTTTAATGTGTTTTTTGAAGAGTGAAATTGTCACAATTATTTGTGCACGAAAAAAAGTGCGACATCTCCAAAACAATCCAATAAAATTCAATTAAATTTGTAACACATATGTATTAAGCGTTTTAGACTGTAACAATCCGCCAGGTCTTCAGAAAGTTACATTTCCTCACATTTTGCAGTCATTTTTAGCTTAGAATATAAAGTAATTTTGGCGAAAAATCATTAACGTCAAATTCGAATGCTTATAAAAGGTTTATTTTATAAGCATTCGAAATATTTTAAAAATATTTTTTATATTGTGGTTTGTGACTTTTCAGATAGATCAAGAAGTATATCAGTGAAATTAAAATTACATTATGTTTAATGTATTTTTATACACATTGAAAATTTTGCTACAATTGAAAAAGTTACCAGCAGTCCAAATTTGGATTAAACGTATACAGATAAGGGTGGAGGAAAAAACTCGAGGAGGGAGGGAAAAAAAGTGAAGCCTACATGCGGAAAAGATTCTCTATTGTATGGAGATTAGGAGAAAAATAATTTTTTTAAAATTAATTTCAAAACTAATATTCCCACCAAGGGGTTGAATTTTCTAAAAAAAGGTGAAAAGGCTTAATTTTGGTTTTATCATTATAGACTCAAAAAATATTTTTTTTTACAATATATATAATCAAAAGAGTTACGGTTACTGATTGGTAAGTACTGAGTAGTGAGAAAAAAATTTCGCATACAATTTTTTTTTATTGAAGTTTTACGGAATCGTTAATATATTATATTCGTAGGATGCGTAGTTTTTTTAAATAAGTTAAATATAATCACAAAATTATTCCCTCACTGAATTAAGCGTTTATAAAAAGGAAAAAGATAAATTATATAAGTTTAAATTTATATATTTATATATAATACAAATTTATAGTATAATATAAATTTATAACATAATATAAATTTATTTTTTATTTATATAATATAAATTTTTCTTGAAAATATGATTTTTTAATAAAATTTATCATTTCATGCAATTTATTTGATTATTTATTATTCATTATGAGTGGAAAATTATATTATTATTTAAAAATTAACTATGATATTGAATACATGTGTATGTAGCTGCTTAAGAATTGCATGTACATTGTTTTTAAGTCTCAGATATATTTGTGGAAATTATTCATCATTACGTGATATCAAAGGAATTATAAAATAAATGCATTTTTGCTAAATATTTAAAAACTTATAGAAATTAATCAAATTATATTATAGAGGAGATGATAGACTATATTGATGATAGACGTTGATGTAATCATTTACTAAATCATGAACACACCTCTATAATTTCACATAAACATTTGTGCATGGAAAATAGCGTAGGAATAGGCACACAGGAGGTACACACATTAACATTGTTACTAAATTTACTTCTCCCATCGTACACTTACGAATTCAGATTTAACATATTTGTCGAAAACATCAAGTTTATCTTAGACATTTACTATTCCTACAACAGTTTTAATTTAAAATACATGAAAAATTCATGATTTACCATAACAAATGTTAACATATATCGCTACACAGTCACAAAATATAAATGATAGGGATTTTCAGTAAAACGAATCTCAAAATAATTTTAAAATTTGTGCTGGACATTATGTACTACACATTGAACGGATTCACACATTTATCGCCTTCGATAAGCATAATACTTTTAATAAATCGAACAAAACCCACTGCGTAACATGTAACATGATTCCTGTCGAACATACGACACTAAAGCAGCCGTGCTGTAACACATTGATCGACAAATGGATTCGAGTCAGAAGAACTGATTCGAGACAGAAGATCGACTGCTGTAACACATTTATCGACAAATGGCTTCGAGTCAGAAGAACTGATTCGAGACAGAAGATCGACTGCTGTAACACATTTATCGTCAAATGGCTTCGAGTCAGAAGAACTTATTCGAGACAGAGGATCTACTACTGTAACACATTTATCGACAAATTGCTTCGAGTCAGAAGAACTGATTCGAGACAGATGATCGAAACGAGTTTCGACTCATTGATGCGATACAGTTTCAAATCGGTTAAGACTCGAAACCAGACGTGAGTTTTCACACATAATGTAGATATCCACAGATGGTGAGAAGATTTTTCTGATGAACACATTAGATATATTTGAAAGTAAGTTCTTCTCAAAATGCTGTGGATGATTGCTTTTAAACCGCAATGGTGGTGATGCATGATAACGAGACTTCATTCATACAGCGTCCAAGCAATCAGGAAAAGTATGAGTGCTAAGTTCGGGTTGAAGAAGGTCGGACTTTTGTCTGTTTCATGATTCAGAGATTCTGTGCAAAATTAAAATTAAAAAAGGAATTAGCAAGCAGGTATTAATAAACGAAAAATTAATATTATTATATTAATATCAAAGAAAAAAAGTTTTGTTATTCAAATATACGAATATTAATAAAAGAAATGTGAAGACATTAATAAAAAGGCAAATTAATACTTATTTAAGGAAATCCTTAAGAAAAGGATAAATTCTTTAGTTAAAATCGTAAAAGTTTATTAAAAAGTGTTGCTTAAATTAAGAATATTAATTTTAAGAAATTCATTGTTTAAAGATACAGATATTAATAAAAAGCCATTTGAATGTACCGATTATTTGATATAAAATGTTAGAATGTACAATTTAAATGAACGAAAATCCAAGATATGAGTATTAATAAAAGAATTAGTTGCTTCAATAAACAAAAATTAATTTTAAAAAAATTCCTCATTTAAAAGTACAAACATTGATAAGGAAAAAAACATAAATAAACAAATATTTATGTAAAAAATAATTTCTTAAGTAAGAAAAAATCATACTTAAAAATATATAATTATATATAAATATTAAAAGAAAAACCAGTATTTAAATGTACAAATATTCATTAAAGTATTTCAAATAAATAAATATTTATAAAGTAAAAAAAAAAAATGACAAAAATCATACAAACAGAAATCACAAGAAAATTCATTCTCTAAATAAACATATATTGGCAAAAAAAAATAATAATAATTTAGCTCTTTAAATATTAAATAATCTAAAAGCTAGTATTTGGGATAAACTCTGCATAAAAACTTTAATAAAAGATAAAACTATATTACTTAAATATTTATATATGAATAAAGGGAAAATAACACTTACATATGTAAATATTGGACCAAATCATTATTCAAAACTACAAATTTTGTGATAAAGGTATATATTCAAACATTAATACATTTTAGAAACGCAAAGACTTAATTCTTATACTCATTGCTATTACACCATGAAAATTTCATTATTTGAATGTGTTGATAAAAACAATGCATAAATAAACAAATGTTTATAAATGGAAAATGTATCAGCTAAAAGTTAATAATGTTTCTTTTTAAAACTTATATAAACACTTCTAAAAAGAAAATTTAATGTTCTATAATGTATGAATATTTAAAAATATAATCATATAAAAATGTGTAAAATACTAAAGTAATCATCGAAGACTCAAACCTTCAAGTGACCTCATGTAGTAGTCATACGTTTCATAACCAGTTATTCATAAAATTCGATCATACCAATACCAGTGGATGTTAAGCGCTAGCAACCTGCAGATCTAAATTGAATCTTAGTGAGCAAGATATATATTATGCTGTATATTAAGTACCTCTAAGACTCAATAGAAGCTGTGAAGGACGTGATATATTGAGTTATTGAAAGATTAAATACCACTAGATCTCGGAGGCAGCTTGAAGAGCGGTAAACATTAAGCCATATGGAAATTACCTCTGGGTAGCCATGAAAGCTTGTAGAAAGAGATTCGCTATGTTGTATGTGAGATATCACTGTAAAGTTAATTAAACAATTTAATATATTTTATGCATTTAATGGGTTTTATAAGTCTCTGGTTAATTTTTTAATTTTTCATATAGCATAAGGTTTAAGGTATCCGATTACATGAGACACCTTTTTTTTAAAAAAAAAAAATGAATATTTGGAATTTTTTTTGTGATTTTTATATTTGTTTAGTACATTTTAAGAAAAATCTGCTAAAATTAAGAAGACAAAAAGAAATTATTGGTACTAAAATGGGAACAAACGGATAAAAAGTGACAAAAGAAATAATATTAACGCAGCCCATTTTGTTACAAAAGTTTAGGAACAAATTTCCAATTTTTCAATTCTGATGTGTTGTTATGTTATTCATTTTAGAAATGACTTTCAGGATAAGAGATATTTTAATTTTTACAAAAACTACAGCCCTTTATCTCAGTTATTATATGAAATTGCTTAAAAAAACAGTGATTATATTAACATAAAGGGCTGTAAATTTTGTAATAAAGCAGTGATTGATAAATCTGAAGGTTAAAACACTTCTACTAGTATGCAGAACATACACAAAACATTTCAGTGAATTATTTTCGGAACTTTTTCAGCAATCTCTGGCCCCGTTTGAGCATTTTCAAAAATACACGCGTTTTCAACTATGATATCTTTCTTAAAGTAATGGCATCTGCTTTAACTAAAACACTTGTATTTTTTTTGTTCTAGTGAACGGAAAATAATGAACTTGGTATTTTTATGAAGCTAATAAGATGGCCTATAAAATAAAATCATAAAAAATTGTCAATCTTTGGCAAAATTCACAATTTTAGGGTACTCTGATACCTTAAGTCAAATATTTTTAAATAAATCGGAAAAGCCATCACTATATTATTACGTAATGCCAGGGGAGCAAATAGCGGTTCATAAAGTGTTCTTTTACCTCCCTCTTAGTCATTCAGAAGACCAAATAAATAAAAAAAAATATTCTCCATATTTATTCCTATAAATTTATTCTTATGTATGTTCTATGTATTTTATGCATTAAGATCAACAAGAGTAAACATAGATGCAAGTTGCCTGCCATTAACTTGAAGTTTTGGATGAGAATTTCAACAAGCAACATCACTTCTGAATATACAAAAAAATTGCATAAAAGTGTGATGAGTGCATCATTTGTCTCAACAAACTGATCTTAAAATCAAATGTGCTTGAAGCTATAAATAAGAAACCAGCACAATAAATAAATTTAATAAGACTTCCACAGTTTTATTTAATGTATATTTGTTAATTTTTCGGCACAATGCATACCTTTTCTGAGATGCAAAGTTAATTAATGAATGCAATCATTTTAAAAAGAGAGATCCTTTGCTTTTATAATGTGCCCCTCGAGTTAAAACAATTGCCCACCTCTGACGTAACGCATTAAAAAGACGAGAAAAAAAAGGAAGTATTGAAGTCCTTATTAATTAATTAAATGTTTTAAAGAAGTTTTAGTCACATAGTCGTTTTAAATCTTGTTCGGAAATATCATGGCAATTAACTGTGAGATAAATTAAATAATTACATTATTAATGCAAAGTATCGTATTCGTAAAGCTTGTGATTAAAAAAAGAGAAAACAACATCAGATTATAGTTTAACATTTTAACTATTCCTAGTTAGGAAGTATTAACTAAAACCGTGCTTCTCAAATTTTCAATATTTGCAACCCAATTTTCAATCATAATTTTCACTACCCCCCCCTTCCATACTTCCGATGTATTGAATTCAATAATAATATACTTTGACGCTAAAGCTATAACACGACTTCAATTATAAACCGTAAAAATTATCAAGATATTAAATTTTATATATAATATTAAGTTTGGCAAGCCCGTGGAGTCACTGGTCATTATTAAACTTGTTCTTTACTTCGTATTGTTAAATTAATTAACAAATAAATTGTACTGTATTGATACATTTATGTGTATTATACCAATATAAATGCTTATTTTTTTTTTTATTATTATGTCAGAATGTATTTTGTTTTGCTTCCTTTATGTAAACTAACAATTTTTTTCAAATAAATTTTTGTTTTTTAATTTTGGATATGCTCGTCCCCCCTACCTAAGGTTATCACGCCTCTAGGGGGCCACCTCACAGTTTGAGAAACACTGAATTAAAAATATAGAAATGTGTGTATGCTATCTTTTTTTGTCTGTACATCATTTCATTTATTTTTAAAATACTATCGACATTGCTATTATTATTCCTATGGAAAATATAGCAAAGTTATCTATATTTTATTCCATGTGGATAAAGTCAATTGAAATGTTTTTTCCAAATAAAATATGTGTTTCATAACCGGAAATTACGAGTGAGTTTCAAGTTTCCCATCAAACTGTGATGATAGCCGGCGCACACTCCCCTCTTCAAGATAGATATCTTAAAAACGTGCGAAGAAACTACATTCTTGTGAGCTTTGTCAAACGATTGATAAGAAGAAATTTATAGCGTTGATAGATTATTGGGATGACTTGTTTAAACAAATTTTAAAAGGTGTTATATGAAATTCTCCCGTATCACCATCTAGTGCTCATTCTATGTATCAGTTAGGTCAATAACACGTAATAGAAATAATGATCAGTAGTGTATACAATATAGTGATTATCAACCTTTTTTTTATGGGTACACTTTTAATAATTTCAAAATTTGGTGGCCCACTTACTACTAAATAAGTTTAAAAGAATTTTACTTATCCGTATTACACTATGCAAACAGCTTATGATAATAATTTTCAATGTTAAATAAAATAATATGTAAGACAAAAACAGTAAAATGTTTATTAAGTAATTAATTACAAACTAATTAATTCTAAGAATGCATTTAAACGAAATTTGAGCTTCATGATTTTTGATAATTTCGTTTAGATTGGGTGGTAAAAATGATAATGCCGCTCTCATTTCGTCCTCTACATTTAAAAGTCTCGATTTTTCTTTTCATTGTTATATTTGCTAATGTTGAAAATTCGAATTTACGCAAATAAGATGTAGAATATTGTAACAATATTTTTATACTTTTTTGGCTATTATAAGGTAATCATCTCTAATTTGAATCCGAAATGAATTGACTCTTCTTTTGAAGTTAAATCTGGGTTATTACAGAGTGAAATTAATTTTTCCTCTTTATTCAATGCTAATTTATATAAAGATGTATTCATTATTGCAAATGGATTACGAATCCTATCAAATTTTTTTACACCCATCTATCTACGAAGAAGTAAGTTAAATATACCCCGACTACTCTTATAGTTTATTTCCATAATACAACCAAATGATTCGGTTGCGAATTTTATTTTTTTTCTGAGTACAGTTAATAATAATGAAAAAATTGGCAGCACATAAAAGTGACGTGGCACAGTGGTTGGGAGTCATTGGTATACAGAACGTTTTATGGGAGAGGTTAAAACATAGACAAAAATACCGAGGTGTTACCTTTATGCTAAAAATTTTAAATCTTTTTGTGCATGAGAGGGGCTTACCTTGTGTACGCTTCCACAATGATAGACAACATAATGCATTTAAATAAATGAGCTTCTTGAGAAGTTTGGGTTATGTCAATCATTTTAAATTACATATATTATTTTCAGCTTGAATGCCGTTTTAATTTTTTTCGTAGATCATTACAAAGCAGAACATCATTGTTTCATAGATCAACATCATTATTCATTTATTTTAAATAGATAATCGTCTTACAATTTTATGTCTCTTTAAAATAATTCATCAATTTTAATTCATCTTTATATAATTGCTTTCCGCGCTTTTATGAGTTTTTTTAAAATTGACATACTTGTTTTAAACTAATATATCTCAACAATACATGATGTGTGCATTAATTATCACTCATACATAACCTATAATTCTATTAAATAATTATTAGATTTGCAAACGTTATATTTCTCAAAATTGACTTAATTTTTCAAAAATTAGAGTATTTCAATAATATAAATATAAATTACTACTCTTACGAAACCTATGATTCTATTAAATATGCATTGAATTTAAAAGACATATGTTTCTTAAATATTTGCTTACTTTTTTAAATATTAATATATATCAACAATATAAATATTCATTATTACTTGTACGAGCGTACCCAATGTATAACTCTATTAAACATGCATTGTATTTGGAAAAGATATATTTCTCAAAATCGGCTTTTTCTTGTAAATAATATATCGCTCACATACACATGCAAACACAACCTATAATTTTATTAAATACGAATTGGATTTGTAACAGAAAAACTGCGTCTCTTCTGTCTTTTATATAAATGTAACAAAAATGTTAATGAATTGTGTAGATTTCATAATACATGAAATCTGCATAATACATGAAATTTGCATGATATCTGCAAAAAATATGAAGTTGTAAGTACCTCCTTCTCAGAAATTAAGCAACTAAATAAGATTTAATAAGGAAATTTTATGCGCATATAAAGCTTTTTAATAGTTTTCTGTAGACAAAAAATAATAGTATTTGATAAAGAATGTTTATAATTAATTAACATATTTAATGGTACGTGTATTAGTTATTTTTTCAAATTTTCCTTATCATTTTTAAATGCATATAGAAACTGTCTTTTTCCCTATGTTGGCCCTATATTCAAGCTTTCCCGTAATATTTCTTCGGAAATAAGGTTACCAGATCGGTAATTTTAAAAAAAAGAACAGAAAAAGAATTCGACAAAACTAAAAATATTTCATCATGAAATACGCTGTGGCGTAACCAAATTTCTCAATACATCAGTCATTGGTTCCTTCCAGAAAAAAAAGTAAACTTATTATCTATTTTTCGGCATCGTGAAACTGAACTCTCGAATCAAAGATTTGGCAAACCTCTGATAAAAAAAACTAAAGTGTTTGCCGTTGACGTCTTCCTAACAAATATGTCACCCAAAATCATCAGCAAATTTTATCAATAACTGAATGATAAGTTATCGCTTGGATATTGAGAATATTTGCTAAGAGGAGTGAAAAAGGATTCAAATCAGCTTTCATCTGAATAGTTTCTTATCTCTTATCAGGATAAACACTAAGAATGGTTAAGGAAGATAAAATAGTAAGCAATTCTTGAGCCTTTTGGCTACCATGAAAAGATTAAATATTTTTCCTTTGAAAGAATAAAATAAATGCCTTAATCGAACGTTTGAAGTAACTCTTGACGTAATTTGCATTTTTATCGGAATATTTCTTCAACGTGAATCACATTACACGCATGCTTTTAAAGCGAATAGTTTACATATCTAGGGTATGGCGTGATTTTAAATAAATCAAATGTTAACTATTTCTGCTTTGCTAAAATGTAATATAAGCTTTTGAAAAGCACTCGGTTAAAACTTCGTTATCAGCTATTTGTGCGTGCAATTTTGTATTAATGTTTCTGATACATTTAAATCAATACATGCACTTGACATTAATTCTCATACAATTTTAATTATTCGTGACTTTTTAATGCTTTTCTAGCACAATTTTTTTCAGGGAAAATTCACGTCATGCAGAAGCTATTTACATGGTAAAGAAATATTTCAACTATCATATCGTTTAATTTGTGGTGTGTGTTGTACAACCTAAATTTTGTGAAAATTTCTGTATGGGAGTGAGGATGGTCGGGACCGTGTTTTTGAAAAAGATCGTAAATGAATAATGTTTTTGATATTTGGTGTCCATTGAATTAGAATATACTTATAAATTGTTTTAAGTATATTATTACAAAAAAATATTATTTAAATCCAATTTTTTTGCAAAAAATTGACATATTTCTAAACATTCTTCTTTTATGAAAAATGCTTCTATAATCATAATACTTTAACTATATATAGCCAAGACTTTTAGATAGAGTCTGAACTCAACAATTTTATCAAAAATAAACATTATTTTCAATGTTACGATCTATTGAAACAATAACCGGTGTTTTTGTTAAAATACACTCTATAACAAAAAAATGACGCACCAAGAACGAGTTGTCCAATAGAGACGAAAATTGGTGGGTAGGAAGGTTATGTACAGAATCGAAAATGATTAAAATTTCAGAAAAAAATGAATGATTTATTTCATAGTTACATAGTTATAAAGCACTGAGCTAAATAAGGTGCTGTGTGTGACCCACCTCTAGCCTGGATGCAAGCTGCCACACGACGTGGTATAGAGTTATTAAGCACATTGATGGTTTCCTGCGGTATTTCTTGTCAAATTTGCTCCAATTGTCAAGACAGGTCATCAACATTCCCTGGTAGATGCAGTCGCCTTCGCATCATATCCAAGACATGCTCCATTTGAGAGATATCTGACGATCTTGCTGGTCAAGGAAGTGTTTGATAGGCTGTAAGACAGTTCATAGCAACACGTGCCGTATGTAATCTGGTATTATCTTGCTGAAAAATAAGGTCAGAGTACTACAAAAGGAATGGTAGCAAAACCGTTCTCAGAATGTCGTCGACGTACCGATGTGCTGTAAGTGTGCCTCTAACGACGACTAAAGGGGTCCGGCTGTCAAAAGAAATAGCACCTCAGACCATAACTTCGTCTCTACCAGAAGTTATGGTCTGTGGGGCGTGCAATAGTGAAAGCAGATCGGCATGCTGCCCTAGGCATCTCCAAACACGTCTTCGATGATCGTCAGGACACAGTTGGAGGCGGGATTCGTCGCTAAACACTATATGTCCCCAGCCAGCATGATTTCAACCTGATCAAGTCAAGCAGAACTGTAAACTGGCTCTAAAGTGTGCAGGCAGGCATGACAGATGGCGTAGCGGTCGGTACGAGCGTACATTTCACTCTATCAACCGTCTATGAATGGCCATGGTGGACACTCGTGTGGGGGTCGCACGTCTGATGGTTGATAACGATAAATCAGAGGCTGTGACAGCTGATCTGACAATCAATCTGTCCTTTCGACCTGCTGTGGCCCTAGGTCGACGCTGAAATCTGCTATTGTCTACCCATTCTTGCCAGCATCTTCTAATGGCCGCATCGCTTCGATCCATATGACGAGCGATTCTCTGATTTGCCCAACCTGCTTCTTTTTAGTCCAATGATAAGACCTCTTTCAAACTCTGACATTTGCTGGTAATGAGCTCGATTCCTACGGCGAGGCATTTTTTTCAATCCTTGAAAGGTATCCTAAATCACAATGCAACAGAAATTTAGACCAACAGATTGAGAATCACCTCTTATAGATACTAGCTGAATGCGCAGTTCCAATGAACTGTATCTCCGACTATTCATTCATTGGACATCAGATTTTAATCATTTGCATGTTCGGTACAAATGTCTTTGCACACGAAATTTCATTACAATCGGGCAACTCGTTCTTGGTGCGTCATTTTTTATTTTTGTTCTAGATAGCATTTTTACTATGATATAATAAAATATGAATAAATCTAAGTTAAATATTTCAAAAATTAGTTCAAGCTCTGTATAGAAATCTCAGCTATTTTTTGTCAAAATATTATTACAGAAGTATTTTTCATAAAAGAAGAAAATATGTTATTGTTTATTTTTTTTGTGACAAAGAATTGCATTTAAACAATTTTTCATTGTAATAATATTATTAAAACAATTTCTTATGTATATTATATTTTAAGTGGACAATGAATATCAAAATATTATCCTTTATACTCTTGTTCAAAATCACGGTTCCGAATTTCGTCAGTCTCTTTAGTAAGCATCCATTAAATGTTCTGCAGCAATCTATCTATTTAGCAGAATTTTTTTATCAATCAACTTTTCAGGATGAACTCCAAAAATGAAAAAAAAAATAGCGTATCAAAACATACTTATGTTGTTACGCTGTTCAGCAATTCGAAAAAATATCGATATATCAGAATCGATAAATTTACTCTGAAACTCTTCTAGATTATCATTTAAAGCAACGCTTCTCAAACTTTCAATATTTGCGACCCAATATTCATTCATAATTTTCACACGCCCCCCCCCCTCTTTTCCATACAAACAATAATGCAGAAATTCAGTAATATATTCATGCTAAGTCTACAATACGACTTTAACTTTTCAAGGGCCACCGGCGTGTATATACGTCTAGCTCAATCAGAGCATTAAATTCGCCGGACGTATATACAAGTCTTTTCGAAGTATGATCTTTTCTGTGCAATGCTATTCATAAAATTATTCCGAAGGCCCTGGAATGCTATGTAAGACCTTGACAGTGTCTGCGAAGAAATTTTACTAATTTCAGAGAATTTGCTTATTTTTTTTTATTCCTTCCCCCTCCCGAAAAAACATCACAAACTCATGCGTACGTGGAAAATGGTGGAATTAGGGAGCGAATTGCATAACTTTTAATCAGCAGTTAAAGTAATTAATAATAAACAGTACAAATTAGTAAGATAAGTGTTGATTTTTGTGTATAATTTTATATATGACAAGCCCATGGGGTCACTGGTAGTTATTAAAATTGTTCTTAGCATAGTTATGTTAATTAATTGTATAAAATACGTTGTGCAATACTGATACATTTATAAGCGTATTATATCAATGTAAATGCTAATTTTATTTTTTACTATGTCAGACTTCCTTTTTTGATGTGTAACATCTTTCCTCTCGATTGCTGGAGATTTGTGGGAGTGATTTCGTGAAAAGGGACAGAAATGCGTAACAGGAAGTTGGTGAAACTCGCGCTATTCAGTGAAGTTCTGTTTTTCTCTTTCATTCCGGAGGGGCTCCGCCCCCTCCCCCACCCCCTGTGGTCTAGGCTGTGGGATCTTTGTTTTTGTTTTCTCACTTTAGGATCAGAGAAGAAGCTAAGTCCTTTAGGCAGAGTCGTGGTTAGACAATGACGTACGTGTTTCGATACCTGACTTCGATTGCTGTGTGCAATTTAAACGACCGGGCCACGGGCAGTTGATATGGATATTACTTATCGTGAAACAAGTGGACTGGGTAATGTTAGTCAAGATATTGGGGATATATGTGCGGCAAAATGCTTATTTGAAAATGGACAAACAGTGATTTCGGTGGTCGTATACATTTCTCCGAATCAAACGGTTCAAAAAATTAAAGATTTCCTGCATTTTTTACTTTTACCATATACCGAAGGTGGTTCTGCTCTTTTTTAAAAAAAAAAAACTATCACTCGCTTCCCATGATTTTGAGTGGTGATTTTAAAGTTAACTTCAGTTTGCTAGAAGCCGAGCCACTCATAGCTTTTTTGAATGATGAACTCAAGCTCGAAATGAACACAAATCGAAATGTTTCGACAACTAACAGTGGTACTGTTATGGACGCTATTTTTCAACGGTTTTTAAATACTTTGAAAACACAAGTATATGTGTCATATTTTAGTTATCATAAATTATCATTACCACTCTTCCCCAAATTGAACAAGAATAATTATTTTTGATAAAAAATTGCATTACTCCTTGTGTTAATTAAATAAAATTTTCATTAAAGATATAATTATTCCATAGAAAATTATTTCCAATCATACTCGATTCAATTTTTTCAGGATTTAAGTTACTATTTTGAATTTACCACGATAACATGTCAGATGTTACACATCGTATACGACTACTGTATATAAGGCTCGTGGTTTTTTTTTTTTTTTTTTTTTTTTAAGTAAATTAATAATTTTTTTAAATAATATTTGGTTTTCGGTTTTTCTATTTCGTCACGCCGCCCCCTCGTAGAGTTATCACCTTCCCCCTAGGGGCGCTCCCACCAATTTGAGAAACGCTGATTTAAGGATATGTTTAAAGAATTCGAAAGCAAGTAGTATTAAAGAGAATGGAATGTAACTCAAATTTTTTGTATATATATTTTGGTAGAAGTATATTATAATTAATCTTTTTTTTTTTTTTTTTTTTTTTTTTTGCTTACTCCTCATAGAGTTTAAAATTTTATGTTTTCCGAAAAAATAAAAGTGTTTGTATAAGTGCGATGAAAATTATGATTGAATGTTGGGCCGCAAATATTGAAAGTTTGAGAAGCGCTGGCTTACATCTAATAATATTTTTACTTATGTAAACGAAGTTTTACTTATGTAAATTGTTCCTTGAATTTTTTGTTTAAGAATTACCGTTGCTTGATATCGATGTGTGATATCTGGAAGCTTTAACTTAAAAAACAAATGTTGAAAATTTTCAATCTTTATGCATTTACAAATCTCATATTCACTTTCTTTTGTAGTGTCAGCAAAAGGTTTTCTCCTCTCCCTCCTTGGGTCAAAAAATAGAACGGAGATAAAAGAAACCCTACTTAGTGGAGGAATGAAATAAACTTTAAAAAAAAGAGAATTTCAGTGACATAACAATAAAAATCCCCAGGAAATGTTGACATCGAAAGGGGAAGGGGAAATTTCTCTGGGAGAAAAAAGAGGAAAAAAGTTATGCACTTGAAAAGCCTGTGAAACGCCTGACTATGCAGCTAGTATAAAATTAAAATCCCCTTAAATTTAAAATGTCGGAGACATTTGTAAAATATTTTACAAAATCAAAAAATAACCGTTCCGTTATAGAATAAAATAATAAAATGCAATATCTTATATTTGTTGGAAAATTTAAGAAAAATTATAAATACTAATTCTTTTTTCTATTTAAAACATCAGATCCTACTTTGAAAATAAAACGACAAGAATTTTCGATTTTCTAGGTATATACTAGTCATAAAACAGTATTACACATACGGCAAATTGGTACTTCATAGTCTCCTTCAACTATGACCCCTTCTGTAGTCCAGTAACCATCTGCGCATGTGTAGAGAGCTGATCCTAACAGCTGGTAACCATCTTCACAATGGTATTCAACTCGCGTACCCTCACTTGGGTAACCCCAACAGCTACGTTCCTCCGTCATGTTATAGTATCCATGTTTCACATGAGGTGGAGCATCCTTACATCCAGCATCTGCAAAAAAAATTGGACAGAATCAAGCATCATAAAATAAAATTAACAAGCAATATATTTTCCTTAGCCTAACTGGTCATGGGAAATAATGGTTTTGAAAGCAAATTTTTCCGCCATCAATACTCCTCTTGCAACAATTCCTCCTCGCAGCTGTAGCAACAGGCTTCCTTGGGCAGATAGAAAATTACTCCAACATATACTCTCTTGTATAAAATATTGTGGAATTCTTCCATCTGACATCACACTGACAGCCAATAGTTGAAGTTTAGCTTCAAATACGCCCACGACGAGCATGGAACCTTATTATCTTATATTTCGTCTTTCTCAAATAATCATGGCTCGGAATACGAAGAGTTTGACAATAGTTTCTGCATAGTATTATAGCATTTTGTACTGATATTTCAAACTAAACCAAAAACAAATCAGAAGTGTATTGGTATTAATTATAATTCTCAAACATTAAAGTAAATGTTACAGTTAAATTAATTTTCACGGAATATATCCCAAATTCGGCAAAGAAACTTTTAAAAATTTGTGAACATCGGTGTGATTCAAGAAACTTTTCTCTCATAATGTATAGTGGTTTAATGTAAAAACTGCATTTTGCCGAGAAAAATATTAGCATCTTAATTGCGAGAATATTACTGTTTTATTGTTAACTGGTTGACTGATTTTACTGTCTCGATGGCTGTAATTGGTCAAGCTGTTTCAAATACAAGTTAATTTACGAAAAATGTGTATTTATGATATCGGAAAAACCATAAATAAAAGAAGAAAGATGAGAGAAGATGGTATGACAAGGAAGATTGAAAAAATAAAATGATTACTATAGAACATTGTGAAGTTTATTTTTTTTTTACCAAAGATACAGCAAACCCTTTGAAAGAAAGGAAAAATCAATCTGACTCTTTGACCCGGCATCACTCGCGGGAAAAAAACGACCTGAAGTTCTCGTGCAGGGTGTGTCATACCCAAGGTGTTTACATTGTGTTTTTACCGTAAAATTTGTATACAAAGGTTAAAAAGGAAACAAAATAGGAAATACAATATGTTTATTACATTTTTCACACGTAAATTTAGTTTTTCTGTTCTTTTTATAAGGGCATTCAGTGCATTGATTATACACTCCATTAATTTCGTCGTGAGTTAATGCGATGTTTTCACTGTACCTTAATTTTTTTTAAAAAAATTGTATCTTTTTAAAACTAAACTTATAAGAGTAAACTTCTCTATTCTTTAAATTCAAAAAATTTCAAATTTCTTTTTTATTATCTCTTACTCTCTGTTTTCCAGCAATAGTTGTTTTTTTTTTTCAAAAGTTCATCTGAAAGTGGATAAGATGTGTACCAGTTGTCTGCTTAAAAATTACGTTCTTCCCAAATGTTTTTGTGTCTCTACATATAAAACATTTATTTTCAACACAGTCTCCCTTTTCTAAATCTGGATCCATTTCAGTGGAAGAGTCCATATATGCTGCTATACTCTTCCTCATTTCATTTTTCCTCATCATAACCGCGAAGAGAATTTCTTCATTCGAAAATACTGTTGCATTGTATCTATTAAATGACTTAAACATCTCATTTCTTCATCATAACTACAATATTATGTCGTAGCATAAGGAAGATTTAAAACGTCTTCATGCATTCAGAACTGTAACGGTGATTCTCGCGCAGGATATGACATACCCGAAGAGGCTATATCCAGAAATATATAATTAGAATTCGCCTACAAGCTAAAGCCTCTCAAAGATATGACCTTAAAGTCAGCTACAAGAGAAACTATCCATTTTCCAAAAAAGGTTTAGAAGGAGCGTTGAAAAAAGTTAAGCGGTGGGTATGATACACCCTGCGCGAGAAGTGCCGGGCTAATGGTTGTATATCCTCATTCACACACATCTACTGACAGAAAATTTGTGAACGTTATATTTCAACGTGTCCCTATAAAGCAACAAGAAAGCTTTGTAATTTGGAACCATGGTCTTGACAAGGATGACACCTGAGCTAGCACCTCACTCCCCGAGCTTCCACATCACACCAGCAGGAGGACATCGAACCTCGACAGATTTAACGTGCATTGGCCCCTTCCACACAACGAGTCTTTAGCGGCTTCAGAACTTTAACCGCGACACACCGAATTCGTGACCAAAATCACTGGACTACCACGGCTACTTGAACGTTTTAAGATGAATAATATGCTTAAAAAGCCACATTTTTTATACAGATCCATTTATAAGCATAAAATTCCCTTATACATTACTTAACATCTTAAGAAATCCAAATATTTGTAGTGGTATATTAATGAATAGCATGCACAGATCTAAAAAATACAAAAAATTTCAAAATCACATATAGTACTAAAATAGGTTGTGTGGCTACAGCGGACGTGGTTAGAGCGGGCATACAACATATCGTGGTCTGAGCGGACAAGAATAAAGAAGTAATCGCGTTCCGACCTGCGTGGACGTAGCACCAAAACTATTTTTATTACGCATCTGAGAGATTCACACGCCTAACGGAGGGCTTAAAAAGACAGTAAAAATTTCTTACAACTAGTATTTAGTCAAGACATTTCTTTAAAAAATCTATAAATTTTTTAAATAGATGTAAATGGATCTTACGAATTCAGGATTACAATTTCCACTCGCATAAAAGCTTGTTATGAGAAATTAAAAAAGTATTAAAATTAAAATTAAAATTCAAAATTATCGTTTAGTAAATCTAAACTCTTTTGACTCTCTGAAAGTTTTCAACAGTTTGATTCAAGGTTATTCAAGAATGCTTTTTAGAAACAAGAATTGGTCCTTTTGATTACAGTTATTGGCTGAAGAAATTTTCTGTGTTGCGAGTAAAACTGCATCCGCAATATTTTGAAACTCTATTGTTTGATTTTGTAATTTTTTTATAATTGATTTCATGACTTCATTGTTTTGTTTATGTTACTTCGCTGTCTTTGTTTTGTAACTTAATTATTTAATTTTGCAATGAACTTGTTCGTTGCCTGTAACTTAATTGTTGATTTTGTAATTTCATTTCTTTCGTTACTTTTGTTTTTTGTTATCTTTTATTTTGTGTCTTATTTTGTTTGTCTTACTTAAGATTACTTCTCGCGACACATCATTTATGACAACTCCTTCCAGTCTTTTGATAAACATTTATTTTGTAAGTTACAAATATTTAAAAACATGAAAAACAGGAATCATTTCAAATTAGGTTGAATTATTAGGGCAACGGACCCTTCAATTATAGATCACAATTGTGAATAACTGTACCTCACCTGCCTCTCAGCTCGCACATGTAACAAAATCATAAGTTTGACATTACAGAGTAGCCTTTTCTAGTCGACGCTTTTCAATACTTATTTCTATAAGTCCCGTGTAGTACTTCTGATGAACGGGAATTATTTCATCTGTTTTTAATGTAACAAGTAGTGCAAAACAAATTTTTTTAAAGTCAATTCCTACTTCAGTCAACAAAGAAATTTTTTATTTTAATTACTTTTTATTAATTAATTATAATTAATAGTAATATGCATATACATATGACAGAATCACAATATCAAGTGGCAAAATAGAAAGCGATTTTCCATTCTATATATGTGACTTAGGACTAATACATTTCTGTTTGTTACCATTTATTCATTAATTAAATTTAATTATTCCAATAGATTGTATAGTAAAGAGAAATCACATTCTCAGAATTTAGACCAACCCAAGTAGGATTCATACCCGCGACCTTTGGATAAGATGACCAACGCGCTATCCATTGTGCGACAGGGACGACACAGTAATTTTTTTTTTTTTTGTGTTGGAATATTATTTTTGTTTGTTACTATTTATTCATTAATTACATTTAATTAATGAATTAATATTTGAAAAAACTATATTAACATCAAGAGTCATCCACTATAAGTTTTAAAAAATGTATTTGCACTTGGGTGAATGAATAAAAAGTATTTTATTAACGATTGAAAAATTGAACAATATATATATATATAGGGAGAGTTTGAACTAATAGTAAGAATTGAAAAATAGCACAGATAATTTGAAAATCAATGATAAGTGATGCAAATGCCACTCTCAAAAATAATTTCTTGCAGCACGCGCGTTCTAACAATTAGAATCATATTTAAATAAGTCAATACACCTACCACCGAACATCTTATGGACGATTCCACTTCTCCAAGGGGTACCCAGAAACATCATATAGCAGCGGAAACTGATATCCGTGTAATTGACCCAGTCTTGAATTACAAACTTCCGGTTGAAACTCACTTCAAACGTCCCGTTGGCTAGTTTGTTTACGCTGTCGAAGGGTACACTATTTAAATATTTGCCTAAGAACAAGAGAAATTGAGGAATATTATTTATAAAATATGACATATTTGAAAACAAAGTAAAGAAATAATATTTCAGATGAAGTGTTGCAACGTCAATTATATACATCATCATAATAAGTTACTGACATCGAGTCAAATTTCGCATTGCAATTATACGAATAATAATACAATAAATACTTTTATGTTGCAATGTATATAATTTTGGTTTTGAATATTTTTGGTTATGTATGCATTTGTAATAGATTGAGGTTCGTGGACTTTATGCTAAGTCAATTCGAAAGAACAAAACAGTTCTTCAAGAATGATGCAACTAATCGACTAAAACAGTCTTTAAAATGCAAGATAAACGGATGTAAGACTCGTTAAAAGTTCCAGAAGGTTCTCTCATTTTCTACGGCACACAAACACATCTACCAGTGTCTAAAAATACAGCCATATAACGATAAAAAACTATCCTCAAGTAACCACTCCGTCATAGGTATACACACCGATGTGAACACTTCAACAGCTGAAGTAGAATTAACTCGGTTAACGAGTGGATACGAGTTCATCTTTAGGTTTCAAGACTGCGACGCCGTCCTTAATCCCATACCTGAAAGTCTGTGATGTTGCAGCGACTAAAGTTCTGCATTGTGCGGAATACTCAATGACGATTGGCTGTTGCGAGGTGATCAGCAATTAATAAATGCTAATGAATAAAAAATACACAATTTTCTCATTTATTAGAATACCTGGTTTATCTGCATACACTCCGCATGCTGGGCTCGGCTTGGGAAAAATTCCAATACAATGCATGTTGACGGTCTCCGTGCAAGAAATCATATCTGTGTATGTTTTCCAAGCACTTTCTTTGCATGCATCTGTACGAAAGAAAAAATAACGTTAGTAACCCAAATATTATGTTTAACTAAATTAAAAATTATTAAATAAAAGCATAATGAAGAATATATAAAACAGAAAATGAAATGTAGTAATTGAAGAAAAATTGTTTGTGGAAAAATCAGTGGGTCCGAAAGTCTTGTGGGCGGTCGTAGCAGAAACCACGAGTGCAGGGAGCTGGAGAATATTTCCATCCCCTATAGTTCCATGCCTAAATTGTGGAGGTGGAGATAGATGGTGTCGTCATCTATCGTTAAGACGTCCAACCTGTCCTACAGGCTCTGGCAACTTTCATTCCTTCCCTTCGCGAAGGACACGACAACAACAACAATTTGTTATTTGTTATGGTAAATAAATTTAGGCAGGAAAATAAATTTACAAATGGATAATGGTAACGTTCAAGAACGACAAGATTCCCATTATCAGGAACTAACAATTGATGAGCTCATAGAAATGCATGAGCAGGAGCAAGACATTGAAGAACTTTAGTCCTTAGACCTTGTTCAATCAGAAGATCGAATGACGATTGGGAATTTGACTCAAGGCCTCAGATTAATTGAAAGAAGGTTAGAAATTTTAGAAAATAAAGACTCCAAAGAACATCATGTGTCTTCAAAAACAACAAGAAATAGAAAAAATTATTAGCATGCTCCGGGAAAATTTTACGAAAGAAAAAAAAAAACTTAGGGCCAGAACACTACTTTGATAGATTTTATGAAACCTTCTACACACACAACAAAATAACTACGGTTTGCGATTTTGTATTTGTGTCATCTAAGATTTCGTTAACATTTTTTTTCTAAACTCTGTTATTTTCCTTCATCTCTGGCCCAAACTAAAATAATTTATATGTATTTATATGCGATATTGTAACCCGACTTACGCGAATTCGACTTACGCTAGATTGATTAATATCCAGTAATACCATAGCTTCTTAGCGGCTGAAACTATTATGAGCCAAACTTTCTATGTATAATTTTTTCATTATTCTTTTATTATAAGTATTTCTTTTTTGTGTCAACATCGTTAGGTGTTGACATCCAAAGCTAATAATGTCGTGTCATTACCATTTTAACAGAAAAAGAACACAGGGAGGAGTTTATCTCTTCTGACAGATCATTAGACTTGAGGAATTATCTTCTGCGAGTACTTATCGATCAAATCGATTTCCTTGGGGACCAGAATTATCATTTGTAGCAGACATGGTGCTATTGACATTTTCAAACTATCCTTGCCTGGACATGTAAGCTCAGAAACCAAGAATAATTACAGTCAAGGTTTAGGTTTTGAGGACGTCTGATCTTTTAATTAGTGTACTACGTATTGCTAACTTGTTGAAAAGAATCAATCCCATGCATTTGTTTAAAATGTGCAGTGCAAATTTGTTTTTATCTTACATTTTTAAACTTTGTAAGCAGTGTTTTTATATTCTTTTTTTATAAATTTCTACAGTTTTTGCAATGGTATTTCTGTAACCTTAACCAAAAATTTAAACATTGTTTAAATATGTTTAGTTGTTTTCTCTTTTCCTTCCATTTCGGATTTTCTTTTATTGCACTGAATGAAAATAATTGATAATTTTGATAAATTAATGCAAAATTGTTGCGATTTAAATAATGAAAGTGCAGCTGCAAGTAATATTAGTAACATCTTTTTAGGACATTTTATTGAAATTGTATCAAAGTATATTTTGGCACTTACCGGTAAATTTTTCGTGATTTTTTTTATCAGGACCTTAATTATAACATAAAAAAGATATGTGTATATTAAATAATAAACTTTTATTTTTAAAAGAATCATGCGATTGTCTGTCAAAATTTTTGTTTTATAGAAAAAATTTTAAGTAACATAAAAAGTTAAATGCTGTTTCTCTCTCTATATATATATCCTTCTTCTCTAATGGGGCTGCGCATTGGTATTTAACCTTTGCAGACCTAATACATTCTCCAGGGGCTGGTATCACTTTTTAATGCGGAACCATATAGGTAATACCGCAAGTAATTTTGACGCCCAGTTTTCTCCCCAGAGGGAGGCACCTGAGCTCTGGCGATGCGAAACCGAACTTAGAATTTTTAACTGTGCCGAGAGCCAAACAGGCACTCCAGGGATTTTTTTTTTCTTTGCTTATAATCAAACGCCATCGCCGCTGTCAACTTTCTGTATAACATAAAAATCCACCAACTAGGGCCAGGGTCGAAACCGCAACCTTAGATGCAGAAGGCCAGCGACAAACCAAACCAAACCAAACCATGCATCCCAACCGACTACTCACTTTTTAAATACTATGTAAAGAGTCGATCTCGGACTCCGAATTTTGCGATTTAATGAGTTTTTCATTTATCCGATTAAACTGAAGGGGGGAACCCCTATTTAACGAATAATGAACCCCCAATTTACAAAATATTTCAACAGGTGAATATTTTTTTTATTAGTTTGGATTAAGAAAAATCAGAGAACTTATCCCGTATTTTATCTGTATAAAGTCGAAAAAGAAACTCTTGCGAGCCAGGAATCAAAAGTCTATCTGTTCTCCTATTAGTTTATATTTCGATGTATCAGTATTTTAAAATGCCATGGCAGCGAATAAATATAATTCGCTGGCAGTGCTTAATAATTCGCTTATAGTATTTCTAGCTGCTGAATTAAAGTGTGGGAGTTCTAACAGGATATTTTTTGTGTAATTGCTTATTATAGAATTTCCAAGAGGTATAAGTGAAAAATGTTTGCATTTTTTTTAAACCCGATATTACAAATAACCTTGAATTAACGAAAAAAAGTTCAATCCACAAAAATGCGTCAAATCGGGGTCCGACTTCATATATTACTAACTGGTATACCCGTTTTTCGCACGGGTGATTTGAAAAATTAAACAATAGATGGAAGGATAAAGAAGTTTTCAAAAAAGTTAATTTTACGTGAAATGCAAATTAAACAAAAGAAAAGCTTTTTGCATTCCTCAGCTGAACAAAAGACCCAGATTTGTTAAATTTTAAGTCTGAAGGTCTAATAGATGATAAAAAAGGATTTTTTTTTTTTATTTACAACGCCCCGTAACTGTCTTGTGGAGCGAATTTTGAAAGCACCTTCCTAAGCTAATTTCTGCTCTCCAGAAGTAACACATTGTTACAAATTGTGTGTAATGAACGCTTAAAATACTGTAAATATTTTATATCTGGATGTGTAATACGTTAATATTACTTTCTGTTGTATTTATTTTATGTTAAAATTGTAATATTCGCAAGCAACACCGTTCCTTACATTATAATTGTGATTCAATGGAAACATAGCGAAATGTTGGTGACAGTGCCAAGTTGGCATCATTTTTGGTGACCACGTTGGCAACTTGTTGTAGAAGTTGCTTTGCTGTAGCACTACCTGGTGGGGAGCGGCAACAAGAGGATAGCACAAAAACCTTCTCCACAAAAAAAATACATATACATGCCAATTTTCATAGTGATCGATTGAAGGGTGTTGGAGGGAAGCGATTTCAAATATACAAACATACATGCATAGATTCCAAAAAGTAATGAATACCTATTGTATGTTCTAATTTATATAATCCCTAAATTTTTATTCTTTACTAGGGGATCATGAATTCTCTACCTGAAATGTGATTTCTGAACTCCATGTTATTGTGACCACATTATTCATGTAATAGATGTTTTTCCAACAAAAAAAAAAACTGTTTCTTTAGTATAATTATGGATATCAATGTTTATTAACCCGGCACTTCACGCGCAGGGTATGTCATACACAGCACCTAACTTTTTTCAAGACTCCATCTAAACCTTTTTTGAAAAATGAATAGTTTCTCGTGTAGCTGACTTTAAGGTCACATCCCTTGAGGGGCCTTAGCTCCTAGGCAAATTCTAATGGTATATTTTTGGATGCAGCCTCTTCGGGTATGTCCTACCCTGCACATGAATCGCCGTTACAGTTCTAAATATATTAGCAGGCTTTAAAATCTTATGCAATGGCGTATTATTGTAGTTATGATAAATAAATGTGATATTTAAGTAATTCAATACATACAGTGTTTAATAGATACAGTACAACAGTATTTTCAGATGAAGAAAGACTTTTTGCGGGGATGATAAAGAGTACAATTGCAAGTATAATACCTCTACTGGTATCTCTATCCAGATAATTTAACTGTGAGAGCAATTATCGTCCTTGATAAAATGACCACATCATATTCAATGGCTAGAAAATGTAATCTTTACCCTATAACAATATTTTTGTATTGTTGAACGTTGTGACAATAAATGCGCAAATTATTTTATTAAGTGGTCAGAAACTACCTACTAAACGTTGAACCAGACGCTGATTTCTGAAGTATTTTGGATTTGGATTTGCAGAAGAATGAAAAGAATCTAGAAACTAACAAGCAATTCTTCTACGAAATTTTTAAAAAAGTTAAGACCCCGTTGTCTATACGGTTCCTTCGACTAACTCCTTGAGGACTCTTTTAGAGAAATATTTTTCTCAACCAACTTTCACCGAAGGTTAGAAAACGTGATTATGCAAATTAAGTTTATTACATAAACTCTGTATTATCCAGTTTTGAGAGTTAGTAGGTGGAGAATCGTTATTTCAGTGTGGATCTAAGTTTATAAAAGTGTTAATTGAAGATTACCCAGAGTGGATCAATCGGATCGGATTTGATCCCGTCAAGTATAAGCGTTCAAGGCCTCAACAGTAGGACTTTGACTTTACAAAGGTACAGGTATTGTAAGCATTATTTAAATAAAAGTTTGAAGATAACTTGCAGTGCGCGGCGGAGTTGAAATTGAGCTTGTATAGGTAATCGAGAAATTAATTGAGGGTCTGTAAATATTATCCCTGGCTATCTGGTCTCCCTTCGCGCTCTTAGTATTGATCAACAATCTTAATTGGATTATTATTATTGTGCTTGCTTGATATTTTGTGACAGCAAAATAATTCGAGTTAATCATGTCTACTGATTATTCAGTTCTCCCCACACATCTAGCCGGGTCCGAGAGTAGACAAGGGGGATTAGAGGGAAGTAGTAGACACACATTACACAGTGAAAACATCGCACTCACTCGTGATGAAGACTAAAGGAGTGTATATAAACAATGTACTGATTGCCCTAATTAAAAGAACAGAAAAACTAAATTTACATATGAAACGTGCAATAAACATATTGTATTTCCAACTTTCCTTCCTTTTTCATCTTTGTATGCAAATTTTACGGTAGAATGTGAACACCTCGGGTATGAGATACCCTGCGCGTGAAATGCTGGTTCATATTAAAATATATCTATATTTCATGTTAAAATATGAAAAGTCACTAATAAACTAGACAAGATAATTATATACAAGTATTTCTACACTACATCTTACCAACAATAATCATCAGAAATAACTCATTCTGTGCCATTTTTCCATTCGTTCTAACTCGACAAGTGTACGACCCTTGCATATGCATGGTGACGTCATTGATCGTCAAGGTGCTTGGAGACTTTACACTGAGGTCCACGTGTCCTTTTAGTACATCTTTGGCCTCCGGGGGCTCATCCAACGTCCAGAGGTACACCAGTACATCGTCTTTTTCCCATTCAACTTCGGTGACAACTTCTGCAGGGTCAAGAATGTAATGGCAAGTGAGGACAGCTGGCTCACCCTCGATGACGTAAGGACGCTGCGACACCAAGCGGACTTCAGTGACCGTTACTGAGGAGGCCTCTGTTGAAAAAAACATTACATGAGTTATAAATATTGTGAAATATTCTAATGAATTGGTTTTCAAAGTTATTTGTTAAATTCTCTCTTCTTTTTTACTATTTTTTGGCATGTCCCCTTAAAGTAATCCAAAATATAATGGCAGTAAATGGCAATTTTCCTACTTTTATGCTTACGAGGCAATGAGGAAACTATACTCTGTTTCACCTCAAGTTGGCAGCATTAGGAAGGGTACGATGACCGAATCACAGCCGCTGCCGGGTTACTGTAGGAGAAAAGAGTGACTAAACGAATAAATATCACCATATTTGGCGAGTGGGGTGAAAAAATGCTTGTGAAAAATTTTTTCATTAGAATTGTAAAAGCTGTTTTTTGTTTTTTTTTTTTTTTTTTGGTTTTTTTTTTTTTTTGGAAAATAGTATATGCCACTTTTTTAACTGGAGATATTTAAGGGCTTACTTTTCAATATGTATAGAAATATTGATGAATAAACTAGCAAAACTTTTCTCGAACAAAATCTCAATAGTTCTCAACATATTGATAGCCAGTGGCGGATTAAGCGTGTGTCGGACCTGTCGGCCGCCATGGGCCCCCAGCGCTGGTAGAGGCCCCAAGTTTGATAAGTGCCAAAGGCCAGCGACAAACCAACCACGCCACCTTGGAACAAAAAAAATGAAAAGAAAACAAAAATACAATGAAACCCCCGCTAGAAATTTATCGACATGCAAGAGAAATCCTAATGTAGATAAACTTTTGAAAATATTTTTAACTATACCGATATCGAATAGATAAGGTGAATGATCTTTTTTAGTTTTAAAACGTGTTAAAAATAATTTAAGAAGTACTATGGGAGAAAAGAAAAATTGAACAACATGGCCATATTATATACATAATAAAATGTTTTAGACAAAATAGATATGGTAAAAATAATTGATGAATTTGCCAAAGAGAAATCAAACTGTGTAGCAAGACTGTAAGCTCTTGTAATGTTTTAATATTTTTTTTTATATACAGTTAACATTTTTCTTTAGCCGATGAGTTTTATAATAGCACTAGATTTTATTTTGAGAATTTAAAGTAAGCGACTCTTTTCACTATTTTAGTTTTTCGACTCTTAAGCCCATGAGCTCCAAACCTTTTACCGCCAGGGGCCTCCAACTACCTTAATCCGCCTCTGTTGATAGCAATGGTTTTTAAATGAAAAAATGCCGTTAAATTGTAATTCATGCTTCCATTAACTTGATTTTTTAAGTGACTTAGGCCACTTTCAAAATAAGCAGCTTTTTTTCTTTAATTTTTATTTATTACATCCGTTTACAAAATACAAATTTCTATCTTGTTTTTTAAGAATTTGTTGCCTTTTTCTCGGTTATTACTATTTTAAATCCGTTTGTAATAATTATTCACATTTCATGTATAAATGCCGTTTATGTATGTTAACCTAAGAAAAACAGAAGCACAAATTTCAACATTATCATTTACTTCCTTCAGAACTTTGGTTAATGTAGGAATCTCATTTTTTCGAAAAAAGCCATGAATTTTTCGCCGAATGCTCGCAATGTGAAGTCGTCTTATTTCACCAGCCTATTACGCTTGCCTAAGGCACCGGGTCGTTTTTTACCAGGAGAACTTACAGCACCTAATGCCTTCTGTTCTTTCTTCATACGGAAAACAGATCTTTTCGAAACGCCAATCAGTTCAGAAACCTTTTTCACGATTTCTCTAATGGATTCTTGCGGGTTTTCTTCTCGAAGTCGAGAATTAAACATTCAATATGTTTTTCCGAGCTCCGCTTCGGATAGATTTTCCTCGCTTCGATGGTGTATACAACGAGGTTGGTGACATTTCTATCTCAGACATGTTTAAAATGTCAACAAAAAAAAAACAAGAACAAAGATAGTAGCACGAGATATCAAAATAGTACGTATGAACGATAACAAAGACGCAAAGCGAATGGCGTTGATTTGGCGGGAATGCTTAGGTAACTCCGCCAAGGATGTAATCTTGAAAACCGGTTTTTAGCCAAGTGAAGTTTCATCAAATTATTGTTTTTCAACTGTATTCGTTCACAGGTATTAAAGACTAAAGGCTTTTAAGGTGTGATTAACTAAAATATATCCTTAAAATCACAATTTCGATAATACACGATACTTTTTAACAATTTTCTATGCATTTGCTTTCATTTAAATTCCAAAACAAGTTAGAACTATTTTTCAAGCGGATTGTTACATTTCCTACCCTTCCTAATGCTGCCAACTTAAGGTGAAACAGAGTATAAGTATCGTTTCGTTCTGCCGCAACCGCAGCGATAGTATTGCAGCTCAACTTTTGCGTACGCGTGTCTTTGTTTAATTGTCAGCCCAATAATGCCATTGCAGACGGATTGTATTGCTTTTAAGCGTGTTAGTAAGTGTTCCTGCTTTTTAAGGGGACATGGTACGATTTAAGCAAAAAAATTTAATTTAAGAATTTTCAAAAAATTTTCCGTTGCCTCCTATGTGTGTATACTATGTAAAACAGATTTTGTGCTCAAAATTTCATAAAAAGCTAGGCATTTAATTTTTTTAAGGGAAAAACTTCAAATTTGTGAAGTGATTTTAAAATGCTACTCCTCTCACAAAAATTTACTTACACGCATGAAATTTGATTTACAAGTGCCTCAAACTATGCATAACAAAAGTTGGTATGGGTTTTGCGATAACATGATTGGTATTTATACTTCTTTTCATGAAAGCGTATCGAAAACTCCTTAAAAAATGTGCAAATTCTGAGTTCAATTATTTTTAAAAAAATAAGTATTCCTTTGATTCAAAAATGCATACCAACTTTTGTTCCATGTACTACTAGCAATAAGTAAAAAAATTCAAAGCATTAGGCACAATAGAAAAAAAGCCTTAGCATTTTAAATGAAGACAAACTATTTATATTATCTTTCCGAGATAAGTTTAGATTTGCCATAGGGATGTGAACAAAAACGAACGTGAAAGCTATCATAATTCTGTGTTTTTTTTTAGTTTAGAGCTTTCAAATGTTGTAAGGTTATAGAAAAGTATACAAAAAATTATTTAAGCTAAGAAAAATCCATTTTGATTGTATTGAATCGTACTGTGCCCCCTTAAGGCGACTGCCGATCCTATAGTGAAGTGCGTTCTCTGTAATCGGTTCTCTGAACGCATGGAATGTTAAGCCAGTTGAAATTCATCGTAGAAATTTATGGTGAAAATGTATTGAGAGATAGAATGGCGAGAAAAAGTGAAATTCGACAGTTCAATTCGACATGGCGAAGCACGATTTAGGCGGCCTTCTGTTGTCAATCATGGTTTGGATAAAAAAGTGAATGAGGAAATTCGTGAAAACAGACAGCTTTGACAGCGATGTCGAATCACAAACCGCTGCTCAGCAGTGGCTGTTTTGGCTGCAGCTTTCTTTGAAGAGGCTTATACAAGCTTAGAACAATAGGGGTAACCATGTAGAAAAATATTATAATATATAATATTATATATCATAATATATATGTAAGGATAATTAAATTAGATCTAAAATTAAATCCCATTTTAACTTTTATTTTCCGTTACATCTTAAAGTATTTAAGTGATTGCCCACTTCTTATTGAAGAACAGAGGGCCCTAAACAGAACTTTTATCCCCAACCATTAGTTTTTATTACCTCGTATGTCATGCTTAACTTTCAAATATATCTCTTCAATAAGAAGTGTACTTGAGAACGTCTGCCTATAAGTGGTCCAGGACTCTAAAACTTCGTGTCTGTTTCTCTCTTAGAATCAGACACCGAAATGTTTCATTGAATAAAAACCGTTTTCACAAAATGGCTTGGTGTTGACTCGGAAACATGACATATATAATTTTAATATTACCTTTCCAATTTCATTTCTTCTCAAGTAACAAATTGTTCATTGCCTTACCAATCACTGTTGTTTATCGAATATTTTTAAGAATCTTAATTCCTGCCTTCAATTGTGAAAATTCGCGCCTTCACCACAAAAAATATTCCGGAGGAGAAGTATTTCAGCACCTTGGACAACCGCATCTCTTAAAAACACAACACTAAAAATCTCACTGTAAGAATTAGAAATATGTGCAAATCAAAGATAGGAAGAAAAAAGTATCAGTGCCCGCATAGCGGACTGGGAAACCGGTTGTGGCCCACTTTCAGTAACCCGTACGGTGTACGGGCAAACCAGTTAAAAGGCTTATGGTTAATGGTTAAACGCGACGAGCAAAATTTGCCCTTAAAAGTACGTCTTAACAACATGTTTCTGATTGCTTGCAATGACCTTCTACCGAAAAAGAAGTACAAAACCTTTAAAATGATTACTCATCAAAATACAAAGAATTTAATTTAATTTCATGGGAAATAAATTGAAAGAAAAGCATCTAACGACATCAAGCATGAATTTTTCACTTAAGAAATCCCAAGTTTTGAACAAAAATATGAAATTATATTTTAACTATAATTAATAGGCAGTACGCAGACTAACTAAATACATTCCATGGCGCCAGTTAAAGAGAGCGACAGAACGGATAGCCCGGAAATTTTTATTTAGAATGAACAGTATATTAAAGATATCCCTCATTTTAAGTTTTCGTCATAAAAGTCATAAAAATTTCTTTATATGTGATTTACATGATTAAAAGCATCTATTGTAGGTTGTAAATGAATATGCCCAGACATAATTTTTTCATCCATTTATGTTATTACGCTAAATATTGTAAATGAGTTTGTCTAGACAAGATTTTTCTTTTTGTTATACAAAACACGGACTCCAGTAATAACTTACAACTATCTCAGAATAATATGTACATATATATCTTTTAATTTTGTTCTTTGTTATCATTTTGTATGAGCATGCAAGCATTTTGGGAAAATAACTTGCATCAAATAAAAAATTTATTAATTTTTCTTCATAGCAAACTTGACTAGTTATAGAAGAAAAATAACCATTCACAAACGGCCTAATTTCATTCTAAAAGGGATTGCCTTTTCGTGAAGACAATAAGATGCAGAATGTGTTTTTGAATTAATTTTATTTAAAGTTAAAATTTATTTCACTTCAATTACTTCATTTTATTGCGCGAAAAAAAAACTAAATATTCATAAAAAAGTATAAATATTACATTCTGCATGCATTAAGTTGAAATGCGTTCTGTTACATTGAATTTCATGGCAGATTGTAATAAAAATACCGGAGAGAGAATAGATGCAGCTAAGAAAAAAATTATTGGGGGAAAGTTATTTAAATAAATAGCGAAAAATCTATTTTTTTTGTGTGTTTCAAAAAATCTCTATTTTTTGCTATTAAAACCAAAAATAATTATGACCTAGCACACATTTTTTTTTCTTTTTTGTCATGTCCGATATAACCCTGTAAAACTAAAATCAATAGCAAGGTAATGGCCGTAAAAAGTGTAAATGAGCAATTGATATATTTATCTTAGGTGAATGTGTTTCAAGAGGTGTTTTTATAGATCAATACGGTTTTGTTTGGGATGTGATTTGGTCGAAAAGAGGTAAAAAAAAATTTTTAAACAGGAAATATTTATGTCTCTGATGACATAAATATCCCCTACACATAATATCAAGCAAGTTTATTTATATTCGGTTATTTATATTGGGTGAAGTTTTTAAATCAACAAAGGCTATTATCCTTTTTTAATAAAAAAGTACTTTCAATTTTAAATCATATCAAATTGTTTCATTTTTTGCTGTGTAAAGATTTAAGTACCGAAAAAAATTCGATTTACTTTTACTTACATAAACAGAAAAGAATAAATCCGTAAGACATGCATTTTTAAATTCGTGGCGCCATCTATTGAAGAATTAAAAACACTAAAGTAAATTAAGAAAGCGTTTTGTGTACAATTAAATTTTTTATCACCTTTAAAAAACTATTTTTTGATATTTTTCAGGCAATAAGTAATATTTGTATTCTCAACAACAAGAAAAATTTATTTATTGAATAAAAAATTTTCTGTTTTTCTTCATTTTTTAGCTTTATTAAATTTTATTTTATAAATTTTATTGTTCTATTAATATTTATTCGTTTTTGTTTTTTTACGTAGATATTGTACAACTTGAAAAAATAATTTCAATATATTTCCTAATTATCTGTCATTTTTATCTTCTTTAATTTGCAGTCTTTAAAAAAAAACACGTATTTTAAGCAAATTTCTATGAAGTGAGAAATGCGTTTTGATTTTTTGAACCACAGCTAATGATTTTTTTTTTCAATATAAACTCCATAATTCAGCTTAAACCCTTTCTATAATATTAAAAAAAAATTTCAAAAAAGTTATTTTGGGAGGAAGTGATTTATATATCAATAAGCTAGATAACAAAATAAAAAAACCTTCACTAAATTTTTTTTTAAAAAGTAGTTCACATAATTTGAATTTAAAACAACCTAAATAATCTGAACATCTAAAAATCTGATCAATCACAGTGTTTGAATTTACTAATTAATTTTAAAGAAATTCTTCAATATGAGGAAAATTATGTGAAAATAAAGATTAAAGAATTGCTTTATTTAGAGGGAAGTAAAGTTTATAATAGCATCTTTAATTTCCTAAGCATTTTGAGTTTTTGAAGTTTTCTACAACACCTAAGGAGACGGTGGACCCTTAAAACTAATTTCTCACACACAAATTGTTAGCTTAATTCTCTGAAATTAAAATCATTATAGTAAATGATTATTATATTTCACAATTTAAATGTAGTTTTAAAAAAAAATATTATAAACTGATTTTTTTTTAAAATTTAATTTTTTATACTATTTTAAAAATGCTCCTTGCGTTAATTTTTTTTAATTGAAAACAATGACAATTAGTCGTACATAATTTTTGTTTTATGTTTTTATGAACTACAACAAAATATATATCAGTTCATAGATTTTAAAATCAGAATAAAATTCGAAGAAAAAAAGATAAATTTCCTTTACTCTATGAAATATTTCACTAATTATCACACATGCAAGGTATTCAAAACAACACAAAATATGATCCGTTACATTTTCTTAGAAAACTTACGCACAAATTTGTAAATTATTTCATCTTTCATATGTTGTGAAATTTT
Organism: Trichonephila clavata; assembly: GCA_019973975.1. Classification (NCBI taxonomy): domain Eukaryota; kingdom Metazoa; phylum Arthropoda; class Arachnida; order Araneae; family Nephilidae; genus Trichonephila; species Trichonephila clavata. The sequence continues at coordinate 67,757 of BMAO01038588.1, read as the reverse complement.
CAAAAAGATAAAACGTAATATGAAACGCAAAGTACATTTTACGTAAAAATGGAAGTAGAAAATCTGCGAACTAAAAAAAGTACATTTTAAACATTTATTTTTGTAAATTAAAATAATAACTCAGTAATTATTAATCAAAATGACAAAGTTATTTAACATAATTATTCAATGAAATATAAGGAATGTTAGTATAAAAAAATCAAAATCGCAATTTTGACCAAAATTAAACATTGTGAAGATCCATCATCCCCTTAAAAAACAATATATCCAGTCACAATCCTGCTTTCGGCTTAAAAGATGAACTAATGATTAATTTTTGTGTATGTTTTAGGAACACGTTGATTTTTGATAGCCATTTATTTTCGACTTGAAAATTCTGCCCACCCTAAACACAGCAGTTTACTCTGCCATCTTTTCCGCAAACGTAAAAAGTTGAACGAAGAATCTTACTCAGATAATTTTTTGACACAATTAAGCATTTCAGCAGGAAATTCAGCAATTAAGTGAAGGTCATTTAATTTAATGCGTTTGAGCAATTGAAGATTTTACATACGCAAACGCGAAGACAACCATATTCAGCATCGTGCACTAGAGAACGGGGGTATCTGTTGTTCTCTTCGATCGTAGCGAATAAACTTCCTGAGATTTTTAATGATTAACTCCAGCACATATTTATATCATCACTTATACACGCACACTTTCGAATACTTATTAATTTTAGGAAAAGAAAAACAAACACACACACACACCTCCGGTTTATTTCAAATATTGTAGCATTGTACAGTGGAATTAAGGGAAGCTCAATATTCCACACCCAGTTCCGTACACGTATTTAACACGCGTCACTGATTTAATATTCAGCAGGCCTAATCACGCACAGAGTCCTATATTGTGGCCACTGCCAACTGCTTAACAAAGGAACAACATCATTGCATGCGTGTCCTTGCTCGAGTAAACTTCTATCGACGAAGCGGTAGTTGCATAACAAATCACGTTTAGTTCGTTCAGTACAATCCGGGAAGAGTTTTACTTTCTCCCTAAAGTACAAAAGTAATATTTTCTAGACATACTCCCTTGTTTTAACTGAAAACGCTATTGCCCTTCAGAACGTACTGTCTCTGTTTATAGTTATATTTCGATTTTTCTCTTTATGTATTTCTAAGCCGAAGATCTGTATTTGTAGAAAATATTTTCAATACGCAGAAAGACTTATAATTGTGGTGAGTAGTTTTTGCCAAATGGTTAAACTGTGTATATTTAGGTTCTTTCTTATATTGAACCCAAAATTTGATCATTTTAAAAGAATCACTTTGTCTGGGAAGAGTTATCTCTTCCTCAGGGGGGAGGGGGGTCGGAAGGAAGATTAGTCAATATAACTTCAATTTATTTTCCGATACAAACAACAAGACAAATCTAAAATACCAAAGCTAAGAGATGCCCAGACACTAAATATGGAAAACAACAGCGAGACAGACGAGATATGAGAAGACTATATACTGATCACTTACATCTAAGCGATACCTTCTAATTCTTAACGACCTAATCTATTTTGACTGGTTGATTGTGAAAGTTCTGGGGAAGATTCCGGTAGAGGATATGGATTTCGTATAGAACGCCCTAAAATCGACCATAACGGTTCAATTATATTGAAGTCGGGTGTCTGTCCAGGTCAATATTGATGTTTAATTTCCTCCTAGTGTTCATCAAACCATGATTTGACAAGTCTCGCTGCATGAATAGGTGCATTATCATCCTGGAAAATTCCATCTCCTGCAGGAAACAAAGTTTTCATCATAAGATGTACTTGGTCAGCTAAAATTTCTGTATACTTCTCCGCGGTGATCCTGCCTTTTACCGTTACGATTAGTCCAGCAGAAAACCACGACACAGCTGCCCCTATCATGACAGATCCACCTCCATGCTTTACAGTTGGTAGGACACAATCACTATCATACACTTGAGCAGATGTTCTCCAAACATGTATCCGTCCTGTTGTAGGAAAAGGGTGTAAGGCGATTCGTCAGACCATACTACTTTCTCCCACTTATCAATCGATCAGGTTTTGTGAGTGTGCTACCACTGTAGACAACGTTGGCCTAAACATCTGTGACAAGTGACTTGGGAATTGCTGCTCTACCGTAAATGTTCTGTTTATGAAGGTGCCTTCTAACTGTAATCATTAACACCCAAGAATTTAGATGCTGGTAGTGCTCTGCGGTCACTTATGCTGCAGTTGTTTGCTTTTTCGGCATTACAATCTGCTTCTATACCCGTCAGTCTCTTTCACTGAGCTTCTCTTTCCGTTTACTATTTTGCTTTGCCAAGCTTGTCTTGCCACACTGTGTGTATGCTGTCATGATTTTGGAGTGTGTGCTTCTGGAAACTTCTAAAAGTTGTCTCACTTGCTCCAGCCAGACGGGCTCCTACGATTTGGTCTCTGAAAATCTGAAAGGTCTGACATTTTTTACGGTTTGGGAAAAAATTAAAACTTACAATACCTTAGTAAAGGTATCATATACTACCAGAATATATACATTTTCATTTATAAAAAGAAACTGGTAGCTATTATGTTTTGATACTTATGAAGCGTATTCGAAAATGTTACTTTTGTTCACAGGTGTTTCCATTATTTTGGTGAAATAGTTTAACGCGAAAGCGCTTAAAACGAAATATCGTTTGACGCGAAATAATACAACAAACTATGTATATTATGTACCAGCAAAATACTATGTATTTTCATGCATTTTTTCCTTAACACTAAACTAATCGCTTAACACAAAAATATTTTTTCTGGGAATGAACAAAATACGGAGACACAAGCTGGATTGGATTGGCCTATTATACTAACGGGAGAATTCATTGCAGTAGATGATGATAATGTGAGTTCAGCCTCAATATTGGCAAACAAACACATTTTGAAGTTTGTTTAGAGATTAAAAATATCATTGAACGCGAGGAAAATGAAATAAATAATGCACAGCACAGCTTCTGTTCCCACATCCTCCAAAATGAGGAAAATCATATATATATATATATATATATATATATATCACTGTATACATATCATAAAATATCCACTGATCTTTAAATTTCTTTTCTTTGTTGTTTTTTTTTTTTTTTCAGTCGTAAGTGCTGAGGTTCCCTTCTTCTCAATCTTCTAACCATCGTTCATCAGAGAAAAATATTATTCCTCTTTCAATACTCTCAGGATCACTGTGCCTCCGATCCGCTAAGTAATTGGAAAGGAGATAGATCACTTGGTCCTTTTGTTGGTTGTGTTGTTAATAATCTTTTGCACTGCTTTAGCAGTTTTCTTTTCTCTTTTTTATTTTTGAGAGATCTCCAACGAAGAGTATTGATAAAACTGGAATCAATGTTTCGTGCATTCTCTCCACCTGGCTGTTTCCTCTTGGAACTCCGGTGGTTGTGTATTTTTTATTGCAGAAGGTCATTGAATCACTTCGACGTAAAAGCTACCCCTATCCTCAAACTCTTTCCAAATATTTCTTTTTACCGCTTGAACTTCTGAATTGCTTCTTGAACTAAGGGCCCCTTTTCCACTAAGGCACACTAGGCACGTGCTTAGGTCACAAAAGATTTAGGAACACATAAAATTGGAGGGATAAAAACGAGAAAAAATTAAAATTACAGAGAACGTACCACCGCACAGCGAGTAATGAGACGAGCATTTCTGCCCCAAAGAGATTAAAGACTTAAATGAGATCTATTATGGAAAATAAAAAGCTTAACAGTTTGGTGTTGCTATACATTCAAAATAACTTTACCGTTGATGATTAAAGGGAAGTTATTAATGATTTTGCAATGATCAAAGCTCTAAGAAAACCTTTGTTGTACCAGTACAATGACAGTGACTCAACAAAGAATAAGGATGTCTAAAAATAAAAGACAGTAAAATGATGAAAAAGATGAAGTTGAAACAGTTCATACAATCATGTATACTCTATATTGTAATTGCAAACAATTTCATTAATTTACTGCAGGAATTTACAAAAGGATAGGTGATCCGTGATGTCGTAAGGCAGTGATTCTCAAGGTTTCAATCTATATTTGTGACCCAATATTCAATCATAACTTCATTGCTCCCCCATCCATACAATAACAATGCATTTCATTCAAAATAATACACTTTGAGGCTAAAGCTGCAATACGAAGTTAACCTTTTAAATGCCACCGGCGAGAAAAACGTCTCGCTCATCTAGTGCGTTAATTGCCCCGGACCTATCTATACGTCTTTTCGATCTTTTCTGTGCGCTGTTATGCGTAAAATTTTTACGAAGGGGTTGGAATGCAGTAAAAAGATTTTGAAGGATTTACTTATTTCAGAGAGGATTTGCTTATTTATTCCTATTCTCCCCTTCCCTAACCCCCCCCCAATACATCACATACACGAGCCTAAGTGGAAAACGGTGGCATTGGGGAGCGAATCGCTTAACTTTAATTCGGCATTAAAGGGAATAATTATAAACCGTACAAATTATAAATATAATTTTATATTTGACAAGTTCATATGGTCATTGATAATTACTAATGTTGTTCTTAACTGAATAGTGTTAAATTGATTATGAGATGCATTGTGCAGTATTGATACAGTTATAAGTGTATTATATCAGTGTAAATGTGTATTTTATTTGTTGATAATGTCAGAGTATATTTTAATTGTTTACTTTCAGTAAATTAATATTTTTTTTTTAAAAAAATAATCTTTTATTTTATATTTTTCAATATGCTCGTGCCCCCTCGTAGAGTTATCATGGCCTACTGGGGGGGGGGGAGGTAGATTTGTTTGAGAAACGTTGACTTAAATTCACTGTGGAAAGTCTGAAGTTGAGGTCATGGAAAAAATTATAAGAAAAATAAGTAATTAAAAATTATACTGAAAACATCACACACATATACGATAGCAAAGCTTGCTTCTCTACATCATTATAAAGTGAAATCTATTTTTAAATTTTGCAAGAAAAACTAGTATTTTTTTATTTTCATGTTTATTTCTGTTTCAAATGAACAAGATTGGCTAAACCCTGCCACTATTCTTTCCTTACGGTTGCCAATTTATGACACAGCAGGTCAAAAGGTGGTGGGGGATGGAAAGATTCTCCAAACAGCAAACACAAAGAAAGAGAAAAGAGGGAGAGTTAGGGAAAATCCAGCCCAAACTAAAACTGGCAAGATAAGGACTGAAGGTGGGAGATGCTCTACAAATAGTAGGAGGGGGTACGTAACAATTTGAAGTGCCTAGGGAGCCGGGGAGGTTATAACCGGACCTGCTTGAACTGCAGTTGTTTTTACCAAATAGAGACATACGAAGTTAATGAATGCTTTTATATACAGTCGACTCTAGATAATTCAAACCGTTCATAATATGAACCTCTCGATAATTCGAAGTATATGCTCAGTCCCTGGAAAAACTCTTGATATTTCGAACTAAAAGAATACGTTTTGGTATACTCAATATTTCGAAGTAAAATCTGTGGCTGGCCAGACTACAACACGCAATAATTTGAAGTTATCTTATATAACTCTCGACAATTCGAACACTTGTTATCATGTACAATCCTCTAGCAAACAGGTTTGAGCTTACAAGTTTTGAGTTTTTTTTCTCTGTGTGTCTCCCCTGTAACGTAGCCTCTTTGATGACCCTCTGTCGCTACCCCTTCTTAGTTTTCCAGTTTCTCAGGTGAAAAGACGCTTTTATTGCTTTCCTTCTTCAAAGGGACAATAGACCAACCGCACCTGTTGTCAGAACCCATACCTTTCGCTTAACACGTGGCCTTGCTACACATGTGTTCAAAAAGGATGGTCTGCTATTGTGAAGAAGAGATGTGTAGGATTGTGTATGAATGTATTATGTTAATACAGGACTTTTAACTTCTGTATAATATTTATACTGTATAATATGTATTTTTTAAAAATACTTTAAAATAATTTTATACATATGTACAATTGTTGTTTTGTTATACAGTTTCAAATTTAAATGTGTTAGAAATAAATTCTCTTCGAGTATATTCGGAGTTTTTCTCGACCCTCTTGATAATTCGAACTCTTGACAATTCGAAGTTTTTCAATGGCCCCTCCAACTTCGAAATATCGAAAGTCGACCGTCATTGTGAAGATGTGATTGTATTTTTTGTTGAGTGATGGTAGAGTACCATTAAAGTCTACACGACAAGAACTGAAAAGGTAATCTTCCTTAAGGAAATTTGTCTATTCCCTGTCATGCCTCTCTTCCACGTGACAAATACACATCCGATATAAATTAATATTACTGTTTCAAAACACTTTGTTCCAGCACTTTTCATCCAGACTTAACTGAATGCGCCTTGTTTTCCCGCTCTTTCTAATGCGACTGCTATTTAACAACCCCGCCCTAAGAACATTCCAAATAAAAACTGGAAATGCATTGGATGGACGCAATATCTGTTCATATTCATCAAAAGAGGCGCAATTTAGATTCTATGCTCTAAATATTCACAGCAGCTTCGGGTGTGTGATTTTTTTAAAACAGTAGAACGTCGTTTATCCGAACGTTTATTATCCGGAGCGTCAAATATCCGAACCAAAGTCTGGATACGTTTTCGAACAGTGTTGTTTAACAGTCAATAGTTGTTCCGTGTGAGGCCAAAAGTGAAGGGAAAACCCAAGGTGAGGGATATTTGGGGAATATCAGTTGTGTGATTTGGTAAGCATCTGTGCGGAATATTATATCAGTTTAGTTCCTAGTGAAGGGGTGTATACGTGCTCTTTTGTTGATTTCTGTCGATGTAGAAACCTGGATGGTGTGCGATGCAGAAGACTGTGCATTTCAAATGCTAAATGATGACGAGATTGTTACTTCCGTGCAAGGAGAATCCGACCCTGTCGACGATGAAACAGATGAAGACAAGGGCAGCCACAACGAAAGTAGCAAGGGTCCATCCGATGCTGACGCGTTGCTACGTTAGAGACAGCTATGGAGTGGTACGAACAACAATCACAGTGCTGTCCTACTCAACTACTGCTGCTGAAGAGAGTCAGAAACCTTGTAGTGAAAAAACGAAGGTAAATAAGGATTATTTTCCACAATCAAGGTAAAATTGCGACATTTTTGCGTCTATTTTACTTTTTCTTCAAGCACGTTTCCCGCATGTACAATTTTCAATATTTGTATAGCATCTAGTATCATATACTGCACGGATCGAATTCAGTGTTTGGTTATCCGAACAATCGCGTATCCGAACGGTATCCAGTCCCAATTGATTCGGATAAACGACGTTCTACTGTATCTCTCTACTATCCCGCATCCTACTAATTAAAATAAAGCGTGAATTAACGGTAGATATTTCAGCACATCATTTTGTCTGTGCCTCCAGATAAGCCGCAGATTGTGTTATTTGAGAATTCTACGTGACCTTTCATAAAATGGGGTCTCATGCTTTAAAATAAATTTCATTTTATAGAAAAGTTGTTTCTGCTTTCCGCAGAACACAGTTGTTAATTAAATCGCTTACCTCTTGTCCTAACCCTCAATTCCCAAAGTGAAAGGGTTTGAATTTGTCTATTAGTAAATCGTTTTATCCAAATCAGCCATTGTCAGGAATTCGCAAGTGTGTAAAAATTGTTTCTCAATTTATCTAAAGACATCCCTACATGAGAAGTAAGGGTGCGTATAAGAGCTAATTTTGGGAAACTTAACCTATGATGGGTTTTTAAGTTTACTTTGGTTTTGCTTTTTATTCCTTTTTTAGCAAAATACTGCGTTAAAAGTTTGAAAATTTTTAATGAATTTACAATAGAGAAAATACAAAGGAAATAAAATTTATTTTAGATTAATGAAAGATATTTAAGAATGATGTTGGGATATTAAGGATTAAGAATTAATTTTTAAAAGATTTAGTGTTGCATATGTAAAAAAAAGAGTGCGCATAGTTGAGTAATGATTTCTCTGTCAGTTGCCGTTTGATCCGGTGAATCGGAGCGCTTGCGACTGCAATGAGCGACCAATCGGGGTGCAGCCTTTCGGAGAGTACATTGGGTTGGTGCGTCATGGCTAAAACTTTTCTAGTCACTGGAGAGATATCAGAGAAAGCTTCGCTATTAGCCGGCCTGTTCTTCTTCCACTTGAATAAAGCGAGTGAAACTGATAGAGTTTGGAAGAAAAATTTGGAGTGGAATTGTTTAGTAAAAAGTTGTTAATAAAGAGAAAATTAAATTAAGAAACATTTTGTTGCAACATTTCGTTGAGCTTTCCTAGCCTCGCGACACGTCTTGGTCACGATGTCAGCTGCTCCCTGGAGAAGAACGAAGCGATAAAAGTGACAACATGAGCATCACCCCAAATGCCTCCCCTCCACCTTTACCCTGAATTAATCCATCGATCAATTAAAATGACGACTCATTTTCCACCCCTGAAGATTCAACCCATCATGATGCGGATGAACCAGGGAAAAACTTCGTCCTTCAGGAATTAACCAGGAAATTCCCCAAACCCAAAACTAAAGGGTGAATATATTCAAAATTTCCCCCTTCACCGACGATGATGATCTCAGAGGCACGTAAGAAATAAGGGTTAATACGAGCTCCAATACTTACACCCACATTTTGATGTCTAAATTGGTTTCCCATTTGTGATAACGCTTTGTCCTTCCAAGGTCGTTCACCCCAAGCAGCCCGAGGGGATTTGCATTGCACCACTGTGTACATGCCGCCCAGATTTTGCGGAGAATCTTCCCCCTTTCCCTAACTCGAGTATGATTTTATTTTCATCTGGCATTTGTAAAAAGCGAGAGGAAGATAAAACTTCTGCTGTGTCAAAGTGTTGATTGCTAGGAGCACTTGCTAATTCAATGCCACCCACTTTACAAAAAAGAAATAATAAAAAAGAGATAACTCGGGGATAACTTTGTTTCCACAATTGTCGAAGCGATAGATCCATTTAAATGTTTAACGGGATTAACTTTTTCTTATAATTATTAACCGTGCTCCGATATTAATTAAAGTACAGTAATACCTCGAATTCACGCGATAGATGGGACTGAATGATAAATGCATAAGTCCGATTCGCGTAAGTAAGGGTATGATTTCTCATATAAATGCATATAAATTATTTGGGAGGGGGGAAGTGTTGAAGAAGAAAGAAAAAAATAATAATTAAGAGAAAAAAATGCTTAAGGTATCACACTACCCTAAAATCATAAAAATTTTTTCTGATTTTATTTTTTATGCAATCTTATAATCTGTATAAAAATACCAAGTTTATTATTTTCCATTCACCAGAACAAAAACTGCAAGTGTTTTAGTAAAAGCAGATGCCATAACTGTACACAGATATGTCAAACTTTAAAATGCGTTTTACTAGAAATGTGTTTTTTCATACGGGGACAGCGATTGCTCAAATTTTTTTTAAAAAGAATTTGCTGAAATTTTTGTGTATGTTCCGTATACCAGTAAACCAGTGTTTTTAATCTTTAGATTTATCAATTACTGTTTATTATAAAATTTACAGTTCTTCACGTGAATATAATCACTGTTTTTTTAAGCAATTTCATGCAATAACTAAGATAAAGTGCTCTAGTTTTTGTAAAAATTAAAACATCGCTAATCCTGAAGGTCATTTTGAAAAGGAATAGCAAAGTAATGCATCGAAATTGAAAAATTGAGAATTTGTTCATAAACTTTTTATACATAGTGAGCCCCGTTTGTGTAATTTTTTGTAAATTTTTACCCACTTTAATGGTAATAATTTATTTTCTCTTCTTAATGTTAGCCGTTTTTTCTTAAAATGTCTTTCTAAAAACCACAAATAAATCTCCATATCTCCATTTTTTTTTTTTTTAAAAAAAAGTTGTCGCAAGTAGACGGATACCTTAATAAAAGCTTAGATAACACAAATACAAAATCGCAAACCGAAGTTATTTTGATGTAGGTTTCACAATCTCTAACAGAATGTCTTGCCGTCTCAAAACTTTCTTTTTCTCCTTTCCTCTTAAATTTTTTTATATATATATTCCTTCTTTTGCTGAAAAAATACTCTTAATTTGGGTCTATACTTTCCAAAATTTTTAAACCTTTTTCACAATTGAACCGAGGTCTTTTGTAAAATTCTCAACCGGCATTCGATCTTCTGATTGAACTGGGTCTAAAGGCACGAGTTCTTCAATAACTTGCTCTTGCTCATGCTTTTCTATGAGCTCATCAATTGTCAACTCTTGATTGTTGGAATCGAGCAGTTCTTGAAAGTTATCACTGCCCAATGGTAAGATCGACGTTTTCTTCAATTACATTAACAATTTTACCAATTTTGCAAATTGTTTTTTTCTCACACAAATGACGAATCGAAGAGATTTGAAAATCACGTAACTCCAGGTTCGCGTAACTCCGGGTTCACATTAGTTGGGGTAGCATGAGTACAGATATTACTGTAAAGTGAAAATAGTTTAACACGAAGCTGAGAAAACTGAATTTTCTTTCCATGTTAAAAGAATTTTGTGTTAAGGGGAAATAAAACATATATTCGACAAAATTAAACTTTTTAGAGTACATTTTATTTACATAGATATGCACTAGTATGCATGCATGTATTTAATAAAACTCAACGAAACGAAAACATGCATACAAGCTTACTAAATAGTAATACAAAAAAAAAATTTGAAAAACAAAACATTTATGGAGTTTTGGGAAAATAATATATTTTTTTCGTATTATCTTTTTGAACATCAAATTGTCAAAAAATTGTTCGATGTCGCTCATTTCGTTATTCAATTCACCATCGGAATATGCATCTAGATAACTGCACATACTTTTCATGATGTTCTTCATTTCGGATGATGTAGGATTAGGAGCTGCATCATTTATTTAATTTAGGGGTGGAGAGTTTGTAGGGGGAGGATGAAAGTACGTGTAGATAAACAAAAGAGGCTCATGTCAAGGGCTATTTCGAGGGAATTTCAAACCCAAGTTACCCTACTTTCAAAGAAGCATGTAAAACCGCTTCTTTTTCATTTCACACCCCTCTTAAATCTCGCCTGCATGGCTGGTGTTTCCGTATTTTGTGCATTTCTAGAAAAGAAATATTTTCATGTGAAGCGATTTTTGTTTTGTGTTAAGAGAAAAATGGCACGAAAATACATAGTAGTTTTTTGGGACCATTGTATTATTTAGTATTAGGTGATAATTCGTCAAGCGTTTTCGTACTAAACGCATTTCACTATGTATTATGTTTTTCCTATTCATAAAGATTGTCTGATTAAAACTCGCCAAGCAAAATATTTGAATAAGGGTTTTTCATTAATCGGAGAAATTCCAGACTTAAATTCGCGATTGTGCCTAATATCCTACTACATTATTACTTAAGAGAATTTATAAAGGATCACAGTAGCGATTCTGATTTCCAGATTTATTTCTATTCCCCGGTATTTCCGGAAAATCGCAGGAATGTAATGATCATTCCCAAAATTCTCGGAAATACACCAAAATTTTAAAAAATTTAAAAACAAGTCATTTTTAATTGATATTAATAACCATTATACTATAAAAAAGGATACATATTAATTCCATAATTGTTCGTTTTTTTTTAAATGCGATTAGAGAAAACATAAGCAATCGATGCTTTCAAGATTCAGCTAGTCGTTAGATTTGTTATGAATAACCCTGCAGCAGAAAAGGCTCTGTCAGCTTCAGCTGATGTTGGAGGAATTGTTTTCAAATCCTCACCTAGTGTCCTGTTTCACTTACTTTTTTTTCTCATGTTACTACTAAGAGATAAATATTAATATAAATACTTGAAAATGTACTTGCTGCTGAAGTAACAATTACGTAATTAATTCTTCAATTAAAAATAATAATTCTTCAATTTAAAATAATTTATATTATGTAACTGATTTCTTGTTAATGAAATTGTGCTATATTTTCGTCATATAAATTATAAATATCAAATTTCATACAAACGTTTGGTAAAAAAAAATAATAATAAATTAGAAAAATTGCGAGATTTTCTTAAAATTTTTCTCATTTGAACAGTTTGGGGGTTTATTCCCTTCTTCTAGCTGCTGATTCGATTAAATAATTTATGATGAAGACAAGTATCCGAAAAAAATTTTAAAATTAATTTTAATTATAAATAATTACGCTAACATCGTAAATTAAGGTATCAGAACTTTATCAGCATAGACGTGGTGGTAGACAACGAAATGGTTTCCTTTCAAAACTAAATAGTTTTAGTTATAAACGTGATGTTTGACCTACAGACAAGAACTGATTAGAACAAATAGTAGGACAAGTTTCATATGGGGTTCCAACGGACACTTTTCCTTCCAAGGAATTCGGAATGAACATGTTTGTATTTTTATAACAATAAAAATAAGTGTATAAAGAGTTCTGTAATATCCTGTAATAATGATGTTCAAAGTGAAATAAAATAAAAATACTAAAACTTAGAGACATAAAACTTTGGTATTTTAAATGGAAGGTGTAAATCGTTGATAACGCGTGTTCATGAAGTAGGGAAAGGGTAATTAAAAAAAACTTCTAAATAATGTAGGATTTTAAACTTACAGTTTTAAAACTGACAAATGATGCAAAATAATCCAATTAATAATGGTATGGCTCTATATTGTATTAAAAAATATTATTTTACAACTCATAGACAAAAATATCTTTATTTGCAATTTTCTCAAAATGCCCTTTTTGGTGATTCCGGTACGTTCTTTTCAAAATCTACTTTACTTAAAGAGCTGATATTTTAAAAACAAAAAGATCCACAAATTTTCAACAAAGTGAACGAATTTTTTTTTCAAATAAACATTCATAAATTTTAGATATAGCACAATTTTTGCATAAAATTTAAATCTCTTAATCACAATTTTTATAATTTTTATAAATTTGTTTTTTATAATTTCATTTCATTCCTTTTATGGATAGCTATGTTTGCAAAAACTCCGTAAAATTGTATAGATATATATGGAGGGGATTTTATGCAAAATGTACCTAAAGGTAAGAGCATGCCTTGAAAATAAACAAATATTTATTATTTATTGCTCATACAGATCTGTTTGTAATTTAAAATTGAATTTTTTTTTACATTAACAGGTACACAAACATACAGATAATTCAACGTAAAAATTTTACTTCCGTTGCTATTAATTTGATTAAGTGCCATTTAAATTTGTTGCAAAAACTTTCATTTTTCCTTGTCGCTGACGTCCCAGTTACTTTAACAAAAAAAAATAGCCATTTCTCATTCATTTCGCTGGATATTTCATGGCGCTATATAACTGTAGATTGTTTTAAAGTTATTGATATATAAGCCCTATCAATAAAGTTTTGGTTGTATTCAAAGTATTTTTTTTTTGCCCTCGCCTCTTGATTTAAAAAGGACAGGTATTGAATTGCTAAAACAAAACTGTATTTATTCCACCCCCACCCCCCTTTAAACTCGATTTCCTCCAAACTTGTTCATAGTGTATCTTTTCTTAACAAAAGAGGCGCGCTTGCCAAATTTCAAGACTGTAGACCTAATAGTGGCCCAGTGGCCGAGTGGTAGTGTATCGCACTTTAACGCCACAGGTCCGGGGTTCAAATCCCGGGGCGGACAAGGTCGACTTAGCTTTTCATCCCTTCAGTGGGTCGATAAATGAGTATTAAGCTTACTTGGGAACTGAACACTGAGGGTTTCACGTCAGACTGATCACTTGACTGAAAAATGTGCAAATGCACCCCAGCGCCTATGGTCACGTAAATTGAGATAGGCCCAGTAGAGGCCTCGGCTCTCATGGGCTGTTGCGCCACTGTGAAATCAGACCTAATAATTCAAGAACCAAACCTTTTTATCTGTATCGCCCCTTAGGAGCCAATTTTGAAGTACCTGTTATTTGTTAATTTAGTTGTTAGTTTAGTAAGCTAAAAGAAAGAAACACCCTTGTCAAATTTAAAGTCATTATGTCTAATAATTTTTTCTAAAAAAAAGGATTTTTTTTTATTTGTAACGCCCCGCAAACAGCCTTAGTTGTTTATTTTTGTTCCTGTTCTTAGCGGATCTCTACTCAACAAAAGAAACAGGCCTGTGAAATTTAAAATCTGAATATCTAATACTTGAAGATCTCACGATGAGAAAGTTAGTGAGTGAATGTGAGTCACTTTTCTCGTTTTTGTAAGCAGATTAAATTAGATCTTCAATAAATCAATTTTTTAGGTTTTATAAAAGAATAGCTTAGCCTTGTTTAAAAATAACATCTACTTTGTAAAATATTTATTGCAATTTTTACAAAACTTGTTGTCACTTTTTTTTGCAATTCTTTAAGTTGTTATTTAGTTATTTATTTTCATTTTTCAATTCTCATTTCGTTTCTATATTATACTGTTGGTTATTTATACTTTCACGTATTTATGTATGTATTTATCGTTAATGTAGATTTAACTGAATTTTTTTAAAAAAAATGATCATGAAAAAGAGGCTTTTTCATCTCGAAGCAGTTTATTATTCAATAAAAATTTTGTCAAAATAAATAAAATGCTGAAATAAAAAAGTAACAATTCATTTCATCGTAATGAATATATCTCTCTATGTAAAGAAAGGTTTTCATGATGCTGTACAATAAATTTGTTATGTACTATAGCAACAATGTCAAAGTTCAAGATAGCTCATAAAGTTGGCAACCCCGATTTCGCATGGGTCATACATGCTGAATTGGCAACCATGTGCTTCGTTTCATAAGACGTTGCCAATACGGTTGCGGTAGTACAGTATTTCAAGCTCTCGCAGAAAAATATCGCAACGATTTATTGCACTGGAATCGTTGCGTGAGAAGAAAGGCGTTTTCTCGTACGAAGACTTAATAGAAACTAAATAGTCAAATTTCCAGGACGTTGTAAGATCTGCAGATTTATCAAAATCTAAGGACTTGAAGTGTTGGGCGATGTAGCTTGTAACATACGTGATCTACTCTCGATCCCGGGTAGAGGTGTGGGAGGAAGTGAAGGATGATTCACCAACTTTTCAACTATTTATTCAGCACGCTAATTATGAACAGACACAATTCTAGTATTCAAAGAAGCTGAGATGTTCCAATTAAGAGCAACAGGGGATTTAACTACGAGAGACGCGAATTATGAGAAGACTTCTATTAAATTTATCGACCTTTTATGGGATCAATCCATTACTCTAATATTTGAGTTACAATTTAGCTATGGTGACCAATCGTCACTTAAATATTTTCAACTATTTAATGCCCGAAGCGTGTTATTAATGTATATTAATACCTGATCGGTAGCTATCTTTCCTTGTCTTCAACTTCTCTATATTTCAATCTCCATGTAACTCCGTCTATCCCTTTCTCATTAGCTAGAAAACTTGTACAATATATAACTGACCTAATCTGCATATCACGGTTTCTTCTTCCAAAAGGGTTGGTTGTGACTGATAGAACAAAGATTTCCCAAGAGGATTAGTGGAAGGAAGCATATAGATCCGTCACAAGCTTCAGTGATGAATTTAACGAAAGTCTACCGCCAAGAACGATTTTTGCGAAAAAAGGAACAAATAAATAGAACTAATTACATAATACATGTAAATTACAGTTTTATAATTTGAACAATGAGTATGAGCAGTTGTATAATTTTTACAATGGGGGTTTGTCCGCCGTAATATAAGAGTATAAAATAATATATAAGACTGGAAGTAATATAAGAGTATATAAAATAAAAGCTTTGTGATTTTGTTACAAGTGTTAAAGTAAAAAAAAAAAGTGTTCTTTTGTTTGAATAATAACTGGATTACAACACTTTTTCCTAAAAATCAATAGCACTAAAATAAATACTAAAGTAATTGAATCTCTTCACTATATAATACTGCACGCTCAATCTAAAATTAGTTCCACCATGTCTTTCACGGAATTCAATACACCTCGCACCAAAAGTTGAGAACACTGAAATATAATTAAAGCTCTCGAGAACTTTAATTATATTTCGAGATGCAACAGGACCCTGGAAGCAAGGAACGGGGAATATTTGCGAAGCACCTTTCTTGATTCGGTAATTGAATTCACTCTACCGTTTAGCCATGTGTGAAGATGTAATTCGATGAAGAAAGTCCAACGCCCACGCCTCACGCATTAAAGCGCTTAAAATCTCCATGAAGAGAGGCGCCATTTTGATTTTTACGAAGAACGAAAAACTTGTTTTCTATTCAAGGCGATTCTGATTTTGTTGGCGTTCAGAAAGTGTTTTTGGATTAGAGTAAGCCATCTTTTCAGAAAATAAATTGAAAACTTTTGAAAATATATTTAGATTCTTCCATTCTTTTTTTGCTTGCTGTACATGTAAATTGATGTTGTTGATCGGTAGATGTAGTGATTTTATCCACGCCTGTGGAAAATTGGAAAGAAATGTTTTAAAATATTAAATATTGGTTTTATATTTCGTTAAGCTTTATGTTGAAAGCAACTAAAAGTTATTTTTGGAACAGTAATGTTAGAATAATTCTATAGAAAACAAAGATAAGCTTTTATTTTATTCGAATTTTAAGTAAAACTATGAAATTAAAATATAAAATGCGTCTTCTTAATGTTCAAAAATTATATCAGATATATTATTATTAAAAATATTAAATTGGTTTTATATTTCGTTAAACCATATGTTGAAAGCAACTAAAAATTATTTTTGGAACAGTAATGTTAGAATAATTCTAGAAAATGAAGTAAAACTTTTTTTTATTTGAGGTTAAAGTAAAACTATGAAATTAAAATAAAATATGTCTTTTTTCTTAACTTTCAAAAATTACATCAGCTATATTGCAATTAAGAATTTTGTTACAATTTGAGAGAAAATAATTTTTTCTTTAGCATATCTAAGATTTTAAATTCTGAATATAATATTAAAATAATAACCACAAAAATCATTTATATCATCAAGATCCAAAAAGGGAAACAAATATTAAAAAATTGAAATAAGAAAACAACGTAATCTTTCAAACGGTATTTTTCGAGTTTGGTATATGTGTTATACTGTTCGAATTAATTGGGACAAATGAAAAAAAGTGATTTTTTCTAAAACCTTAGTGTCCGGATATCGCCCGATGCCATGATGAATATCGTGGGCCTCGATCTGACTACATCAGATAGGTGGCATTAGCAACAACAACAACAACACTAGTAATCCCATACCAACTCAAACAAGAAAAACATTTTTGTCCCAATTAATTAGAACAGTATAGTATAAGTTTATTATAAACTCCGATTTAAAAAACATCTCTCCTCAGATAGATAGATATTCGCTGAATAAGGACCAGCAAAATTAGGGTTAAGTATACTTTATGGATCCACCTTCTCCATACAACAGAAATTTTCGACATAATAGAAAAAACAGAGCCATGTTGAAAAGTTAGGCCTAAGACTAACACACGTGTATTTTGCACCAGACAATAAAATAAAATTAAAGTATGAAAAGAAAGGTTTCCTTGAAAGAGATGAAAGCAAAAAAAAATAATTTTTTAGAGAAAAACTAAACAAAAACTTACATGTAAGAATGCTAACCAAATGAGAAATAAATATAATGCATCTTAGTCAAACATCGCGCGCAAAATGATATGTTAATATTGAAGCGTTAACACAGAAACAAAAAATAGTGGCGTCACCAAATATATATATATATAAGCAACTATTACCTTTCAAAGGCTTTCAAGCCTGATTGGGGGAGAAGACAAGTATACAATACATGTACATGTATATTATAAAGGTGCATGTATTGTTTCAATTTTACTATTCAATTTTTGTTTTCAGCAAAAATAAAATTTTAGAAAATCCTCTATTTAGAGAAGAAAATGATAACCACAGACACTTGTCATTATCGTTTCTTTCATGAAATAAGCATAAGCCTTATGAAATAAAATTTAGTACTAAATATGAAGTTTTATAATACAGGGTGTCCCAAAACTAGTGCCCAAACTCTCAACTTCTAGATTCCTCGTTGGGGGTACATACAATATGTCAAAAGAACTGTACCTGTAGGAGCTACAGGTTACGAGAAAAATACGAAAAACAAAGTATGACGTCAAAGGAAAAACACCGTATAGGACACATCAAAAGCAGTATTTGCCAATATCTATAAAGGCATATGTTTTGTGTCCACCTTGCATATCAAGGCAAGCTTGAGCGTGCCGTGGAATAGACGAGTGCAGTGCAGTGTCCACCAAAGTACGAGCAGTATGCAGACGAGCAACTAAGTCCGTTTGTGCAGTCACTACATTGCGATACACCAATTCTTTGAGATTACTCCATAGGAAAAAATTCCAACAGTGTGAGATTTGGAAATTGTGGTGGTCATAGAATGGGATCCTCATGTCTGATTACGTAGCTGGAGTATTCCATATACAGCCAATCACATACAGGAGCGCAGAAATACGCCGGAGCCCCATCTTGGACCATCATGCATTTATTCATCATTTACCGTGTTTTTCTCGTGCAGGTACTGTTCTTTAGGCATTTTTTGTGAACTCCCCATGAGGAATGTGGCTGTGTAGAGCTTGTGCGCTATTTATGGAACACCCTGTATATTTTTAATTCATATTGTTTGATCTATTACACATGTCGGAACAACAAATTCACACATATTTGCATTCATCGAAAACAGCTTTAAGACATAAGCAACTCTAAAAAAATGTCACATTAAAAAATTATCTGTGACTGTAGCGAAATTTTGAATTCATATGCTCTTTAATCCGATATAGAAATAATTAAATTAACGCACAGATTCCTATTAATGTATAAATAAAATAGAGTTTAAAGGCAATATAACAGAGCATCTGGAGAGTACATAAAAGAGAAAAAATTAGCAATTTTATGGCAAAACTTTCATTTTTCCACTAAACCTGTCTCTTATTTTGACAGCACTGTGTCTCGTCCTCAAGTGCGCGTGCAATATATCACTATTTCACAATGAATTTTCAGTTGAGCTACGCGAAATGGAGTTATTGAATAGAAGAACTCCTTAAAGCATAGGTCAAAGAGTTGAGTTGAGTTGAGTTGTTAGAACCTCTGCAAAACACGACCTCAGGAAAGCCGACTCGCTACAACAAAACGAGTGGGTTAAGTTATCTTCAGATTGGCTCTCACAGGGTAATTCAGTAATCACCACTCCTGCACGTAACCTAGGCAACAGTAACCACAAGGACCTTTGATATACAGCTTAGAGAACGAGATTTCAGTTTACATCGACAACCTTCCCACCCCTTCTTGATTAGGGTTCATCCAATTCCGTCCAACCCTGTGAGTGAGTAGATTTGTTTTAGTCCTACCTTGAATTAAGACTCGATTTCTCGCGAAGGTGTGTTGCAGACGTGTGATTCCCAGCCGTGAACAGGTAGGGATTTATTTCTTTTTAACTGTTGTTCTATTGAAAACTTTCTCCCGAAGAAGAAGATTCGAGTTATTCAAGTGAAGGGCAATATTTAAGCATTGATTTTTAGATACGTGAAGTTAGTTAGTGAAGATATTCCAGAGTTTGTCCACGAGTAATTGCTGAATAATCAAATATTGCTAATTAAAGATTTAGTCAATAAGATAGATATTATAACGAACGGAGGTTGAACAACTATGAACAGAATTAAGGTATAATTTAGACCGTAGACATCCAAAGTGTTCCTAGAATACGTGAATTAAAGTATACTCAAGTATTAGGGGTATTCTTTCTGCCATGTAATTGTTCCTTAACTTGGTAGTAGTATGCATTTTCTAACCTGAGTTGTTTTCAATTAAAGTTTGAAATAATAATAAATTATAATTAATTTGGACTGCTTGTGTGTGTGTGTGTGTGTGTGTGTGTGTGTGTGTGTGTGTGTGTGTGTGTGTGTGTGTGTGTGTGTGTGTGTGTGTGTGTGTGTGTGTGTGTGTGTGTGTGTGTGTGTGTGTGTGTGTGTGTGTGTGTGTGTGTGTGTGTGTGTGTGATTTTACTCTAACCCCAAAACAGTTATTACAACTTTAGATTCATTTTTGGTACAGCTAGTTTGAAAGCATGGTTAAATACGATTTAATTAGGACTATTAAACTCTAAAATATAAACAATCAAACGTCCCACTTCCTTCTACAGGTGGCGAAAAAATTATCAAATGTTGACCAGTCTGCGGCGACAAAAAGGTCAGGAAGCACTGTTGCAGACATCCAAAACAGTGGTAGGATATTAACCCTTAAAATATGTTGGATTGTTTTCAAAACTCTAGCCCTCCCAAAAAGCAGAATTTATCCTTTGTAACTGTTACATTTAAACTCTGCCTTCCCTTGACAAATAACGACAGCCAGGTGGCGCTACTTGTTCTTGGGGAAAGGAGAACGCTTTTTTCCAGAGTTTTTTTTGCCGCCGGATGGTCCCGAGCCATGGATACGTGGCGCTACTTGTTCTTGGGGGAAAGGAGAACGTTTTTTTCCAGAGTTTTTTTTGCCGCCGGAAGGTCCCCGAGCCATGGATACACGTGGAGTCAGGGAAAGCCTTTCCCTCCTTTGATGTCTTATGTTATTTTGTTTGTGTGTGTATCTCCTTGTGTTGTGGAACTTCATGAACATTCAAAAATATCTTGTTCCTGTAACCATCAAAGGCTGCATTAATTAGTATTTCACAACATGGGAGTATTACACCTTTCTTTATTTGTAAATCATTATATGTTCTATTCGAAAGTCACGAAAGTCATAAGAAACACACATCATTTTATATCTTTTAGCTTCATATATATTATATTTGGAGAAAATTTTTCGATGTTGTTACACAGCAAAAACCATTTAATTCAAAACTTGAGAAAAAAAAATCCTTTTTATTTATTTATTTATTCATTTTCTTCGGGACTAGATTTAATCCCAAACAATTAATTTAAGGATATCCGTCTACTCTAAAATTGTGAATTTCGACGAAAATTGACAATTTTTTGACTATTTTATAGGCCATCTTATTTGCTTTATAAAAATATTACGTTTATTATTTTCCGTTCGCTAGAACAAAAACTAGAAGTGTTTTAGTAAAGGCAGATGCCATTATTTTAAGCAAAACATTCTTTAAAACGTGTTTTACTCGACATTTTTTTTTTTTTTTTTTTTTTCAATACTCAAAGCGATTGCAAAAAAAATTTTGAAAATATTTAACCGAAATTTTTTGTTTATGTTCTGTATAATAGTACAAGTGTTTTAACGTTGAGATTTATCAATCACTGTTTTATTACAAAAATTACAGTCCCTTATGTAAATATAATCACTGCTTTTTTTTTAGCAATTCCATATAATAACTAAAAGATAAAGTGATCTAGTTTTTGTAAAAATGAAAATATCTCTTATTCTGAAGGTCATTTTAAAAATGAATAACATAGCAACACATCAGAATTGAAAATTGGAATTTTATGCGTACAATTATTGGTACAAATAGAACCTCATTTATGTTATTTTTTGTCAATTTTTACCCCTTTTATTTTCCCATTTTAGCAATAATAACTTCTTTTTCTCTTCTTATTTGTATCATATTTTTCTTAAAATGCACTAAGCAAATCTAAAAACCACAAAAAAAATCCTTATATTTCCATTATTTTTTTTTAAAAAAAAAATGGTCGCAAGAGTAGTCGGATACCTTATATCAATTTTCTAAGCAGATTTTTTTATGATTTCAGAACAACTAACTCTTACGATTAACTTGGAAAAAATTATGTTTGTTTTAACTCTATATTTATATCTACACGATTTTTTTTTTTTTTTTTGAAAAAACTATTATGGGACTCATTTGAATTAAAATATAATGATAACCGCCATCCTTTTTAACAAAACTAGATAAAAGTTCTGCTGATTATTTAATGTTACTTAATACATTTTTAAAAACGAAAAAAAACTTTTTTACGAGTTCCCTTTACATTATTTCTCAATTTTTTTTTCATAAAAAAATGACATTCCTTTTTTGTTATGAAAAAGATTTTTATTTAGTGCATTCTTATCTGCTTTAGAATTTAACGAAGAAGCTCCTAAAATTCGATCCAGTAACTTTTGCCCTTATGAAACAAATAAAACAATTTTACGATTCTGGAGAAAAACATTCTTTGATGTGTAACATTATTCGTTGTAAATACCATTAAAACTTGTTTACAAAATAAACACTTAGGCATTTAAATTTGAATTAGAACGAAAAAAAATGCATATTTTTAAAAATAGAATAATTTATGCATTAAGCACGCGAATTCAAAATATTTCTTTTCTCTTCATACTTTTCTTAAGGTTTTTGTGAAAAATTTTTGTTTATTGTGTGTACATGGTTGTTATGGATCTTAATTAAAATCAGAGGTTGAGCCTTTTATTGCAGTTTCATAACACCTACATTAATGAATAT
Source organism: Trichonephila clavata (assembly GCA_019973975.1). Classification (NCBI taxonomy): domain Eukaryota; kingdom Metazoa; phylum Arthropoda; class Arachnida; order Araneae; family Nephilidae; genus Trichonephila; species Trichonephila clavata. The sequence goes on along the minus strand of BMAO01038588.1, from coordinate 45,422 downwards.
TTTCTTATCCTTCCTCACTTTAAAGTATTCAGGATTAAAACTTTTAAGAAACATCTTATAAGGGAAAAAAATATTATTATAGTCAAGAGATTATTCTGAAAATTATATTTTTAAATTCTAATGCTTCAATTTTGCAGTTTAATTCTGCTCACAAAGAATATATATGAACGCTTTTTAAAAAATAATAAATTCTCCAAGTTCCAAAAATAGTTTAACATTGTTGGCTTCAGTTTTCATTTTTAAAAAAATACGTTACTACCAAAACGAAAACGAAAGAGGAAAATTTTTTACTATGGTACGTAAATAGAAAATTGTGAGCTATTTAAAAAATTCCTAACTTTTTCTTTCATTCTTAAATGAAACATCTCCATTTTTTGCTTCGAGTTTTATTCCATTTTATTTGCATTCATTTAATTTAACTTTTTCAGATGTAAAACTTAATTGCAAATGTAAACACATTTAAAGACACACACTTTCTATTTTTCGATAAATGTTACTGGGAAAAATTATGAATTCCCGAATAAAATAATAAATGAATGAAATGAAAAAAATAAAAATTAAAAGATATAAAAAGCAGCAAAAATTTAAAAGTAACAAAAAAAAAACACTCGTCCGCTCGTAGAACTTGTAAGTCGCTTCGACATTAGCGATAAAAAAGAAAAAATTATTAATATTTAATCTATTATCTAATTATTCTTTGTGTATTTTTTTCAAGATGCATGTATTTCTATTTTAAAAATCCAAAAAAATTGTAACAAATTCGCTGACCATTATGCTGCTGCGGTGGCTTAAAAGAAAGACAAAATATCATTTTATCGTGTTTTTAAAATATTTATCGTTTGCAATTTTTAAAAAAAAATTTTGAAACCATTTGGAGAATTTGGTAATATATAGTAAATATTTAATGATAATATAATCTAAATAATGTTTAAGCTATATTTATCGCAAGTTTGTAAAAGTACATTAATTATATTTTAACATTTGTTATTTTTTTTCCAAAAAAAATTACAAATAAACTTATAAATGGGATTTTTTTATGTAATTAATATTATCCTAATGTATTAGTTTTAATCAGCGCTTCTGATCATTAAGGTATTAAAAACAGAGCTTTTTCTTAAATTGATTGCAAAATTTTTAATTCATAAGTAATACATAAACATATATATATATATATATACACTAAGCAATAAAACAGCAAGACATTACAGAAACATAGCTCCTTTTTATGAACTCAAGGCGATTAAATTCAATGATCAATAAGGGAGAGTCTTTCTTTAAAAAAACTTAACAATTTATTTATCGAGTGTTATTAGGTTTGGCACCTTCAAGCTGAGAGAGCTTCATTCGAAGTACAGAGAGATGTAAACAAAAACAAATGTATCTACTTACATATGAGTTCAGACGCCCTCTGGCGGTTACAAAGAGAATTCGTTTGAGAATTCTTAACAATAGCTACAATAATATATTGGTAAACTCTTCGGCTTAGAGTTAAGTTTACAAGGCTAAGGCAAAGTAAGCCCCAACATTTCCCTTTATTGGCCTATATACTAAATAAGTTTAACAAGGAAAAACACAATTAAAATTATGTAAATTAGTTTAAAATATTAAAATTAATTTATAAAAAAATCTATGTCACCATATTCCAAGGATAAAGTGCCCTACTTACCCCACGGTAAGGAACCAATACAAAAGAAATCAAAGTACAGCATATATGGAAGTAATTAATCACAACATTGTTTTTAATGTGTTTTTAGTAACACATAATACGTAGAACATATGAAAACAACGTATAAAGTGTATTTTATTAAAAAAGAAAAAGTGTAAAATTTAAAAGTAATAAACCGACAAAATTAAACAATTATCAAAGCAAATTAGTTAATATCGACATCTAAGATTAAATATGTATATTAAAATGCGAATTACATCAAACTAACATTAAACATTACAAACGTATTATTTAAGAAATTTAGTAAGCTAATCAAGATTTATAAATAGTATTTAGTAAATTTTTAAGTATTAATTTATTACTATTTTCTCCAATGATAATTTCATTGCAAAAAAATTAAGTATCACAATCCTATACAGCTATATTGAAACAAATATATTCATAATATGAGAATATAACTGTTTCAGAATGGTTATCTAATAGTGTCAAAATTAAAATAACCCTTTAAATATGAATATTGCAATTTAATTTAAGATTTATCGCGTTTGATGTATAGTAAAATGTTTAGATATCTAAAGATGTAACTAGTTCTTCTGTTGTAAGTTGGTTTTTGTTAGTTTTAACATGGTTTATGTAAGTAGGATAATAAGAAGTCTTTGTATAAACTCACAATTTTTACCATAAGCAATTAGATTATGAGTATATCAAAAAAGATAAAAATCATTACAATCATTATGTTTTTCTTTTTAAATAAATAGAAAAAAATCTTGTAAATTAATTAAACTACTGTCAGAAGATCCACCTTTAGAAAGGTTTTTAACCTGTTTTTGTATACACATAAAAAATATTATTTACTGTTGTAGTGACCAACCCCTTACACATCATACTAAAACTAAAACAAAGGATGTTTCTCTTATCTCTGAGTCTTCACAATTTACCTAAGCAAATATATTTTCATTTTCTTTTGCCTCTATAGGATGGCAAAAATATCAGCAAAAAGTAGAGAAAAAACACTCTTAAAGCTCAAATGTTGAAAAAGAATGGAAAAGTCACAAATATTTAAGTCCTATCACAAAGAATATCGATTGCAAAACAAAACAAAAAAGCAATCTATAGTTGTGTACACATGGAATTGGTTATGACCCCTATTTCAAAAGGATATGTAAGATTAAGAATTAATTGTGTGTGTGTGTGTGTGTGTGTGTGTGTGTGTTGTTGTGTGTGTGTGTGGTGTGTGTGTGTGTGTGTGTGTGTGTGTGTGTTGTGTTTGTGTGTTTGTGTGTGTGTGTTAATTATACATATAACATAATTCTTTTATACTGTGTAGAATACATTATGAAAAATAAAGTAAACAAATACTTGACTCCACAGAATTTTGTAATATAAGAAAAAATTTAGTACTACAATGTAATTTATCGATTTCTTATAAATAAAATACATACATACTCAAAAAAAAGAATCGAATTTTTATATATATAGCTTTATCATTCATTATTTTTAAAATGATATTTGATAGCTCAGTTATCTCAAAGAAACAAAAATTCTCAAATAAAAAGTCTCACTCAATTTTTAGTGGACTGTTGTTTATTTACTGGGATCTTCTCGACTCCTCCCTCATTGGAGTCTAAGGATAAAATGCACAACTATGAGCGCTAGAGGGCGCTTTAAATTCTCATACACGTACATTTTTTTTTTTTAACATATAAACGTGCACAAATATAAACAAACAAAAGAAAAAAAAACAAAAAACATCTTTCGGACGAAAAGTGCCACGCATAGCATACATAAATACGTACATGAACAATATTTTTTATTCACAAGAAAACATTTGGGAAAGCAATTGTTTAAAATGTTCTATCTAAATTACGAAACATTTGTTTATCTGTTTTAATTAATCCTTTTTTTAGCATTATGCAAAGAATTCGAAAAAAAATTAATCCTTAATTATTTTACGAATGAAGAATAAAAAATGGAATCTAATTAAGATTTTAAGTGTATGTAAAATATGAGATTTTTTAAAAGACGTATTATTTTTTTTTTAATCAAATTCTAAATTTTTTTAATTGGTAGGTGCTTCCTGACAAAAGTATTCCTAAAAATACTTTCGCACTTTTTATATTAACATTTTATTGAAGCAAAAAAGCACAATTATGAAAATATAATTAAAAAACGTTTATAAGTTTTTTTTTGTTCCTAAGCGGAATACTGAAAATATTTCTTAAGAGATTTTTATTTCTTTCAAAATAAATAAATAGAGAGAAATTGACTTTCAAACCAGAACCTTTTTTGTAAGAATAAAAAAAATCAACTTTCTCATAAAGAATTTCATTATGCTTTCAGAAAAAGAAATTCTTTTACTGTCATTTAATGTTTCAGAAGAAAAAATATTTTTTAGTGTTTATACATTACTACTGCCTCACAACCTTCGACAAAACCAAATTATAAAAACTTTTATCGTGGTCGACACCTTTATATTATAAACAAATTCAAGAAGTTCGAAATTCTTGAAAACAACAAAATTAGTTTTCTTTAGAACAAAGGATTTTAAATCAGATTTTGAGAGCATAATTTTTTGTGCAATTTGACCGTGTTTGAAAAAAAATTTAAAATATTTCATAATCTTCACATTTTTTTAAAGAAATTCTGAAAGCCTTTTAAAAGTAAAAAAAAATCTAAATAGTAAAATAAATTCTTATTGTCTTATGCTCTTTGTTTAACGAATGCATTTCTTGAAATAATCTTTTTTTCACGTACATGGTTCTTATGTGCTACCAAAAATCATACTTAACGGTTTATTTTTTTCTTAATATTCTCGAATTTCTTAAGCTCGATTAGGAATTTTAAAAAAATAAATTTTTCGGAATAGTTTGCAGTAAATATTTTAATTTAAATAAGTTTACTTATGTGTTGCATTATACAAAACATGATACAGCATAACATAATAGAATACAACTGAAAAATGAAATACCTTTAAAATTTTATAACAATACTTATGTAACTTAATCTCTAATAAGAGTATTTATCTAATTAATTCTTGTTGTTTAAATCCATTTCTTTGAAATGTAATAGTTATATTGTCAAGAAGTGTTCCCCAATCTTTGTGTCGCCGCGGACCGGTTAACGTTTCATAATTTCACCGTGGACCGTTAGGGGGGGGGCGTTGATTGCTTATATTTTAGATTGTTTTGATTTAATAATTTTAATTTAATTGCATTTAAATATGCCTTCAGAATAAAATACAGTTGCAACAAAAATGAATCTAGAATGATTTAACACGTAATATAGCTTTATATGGAAAGTCTCACAAACATTACAGTGAATAAAATGGAAATGATTTTATGTTCCTGTACATCATGATACTATTTCCTCCATGGACCGGTATTGGTCCGTGGCTCGGGAGTTGGAGGCCACTCCTGTAGAGCATTAGACATTAAAAGATTAAACTGAATTAGGTAAATTCGTTGTTGGGTTAAGAAAGGTCTCCTTTTTAGAAACATTTATTAAGTTAAGTTAGGTTATGCAGTCACAACATATATCGTTGACAAAAATAATGTTTATAAAACATGGACGAATTTTCATAGCGGCCACGTTCTTTTCTCACTGAAGGTTGGTGGTCATTAGAGGGCACTTCTGCTGCTTTGGATTGCAGTTACAGTTACACATGACAAGGACGGTGTGACGTTTTAAAAAATAATGGTAGTGTGATATTAAGAATTTAAATAATTTCTTTATTAACGTTACAGCTATTAATTACAGAAGATACACTGAAGTTATTAAAAGGTTGGTTAATTTATTGTTTGTGAGGTAGGAGATTACATCCGTCCTGTTTGAAGGTTTCCAAAGGACTTTTTTCTGCCCTCTCTAGGGTCTCGGGATGGTAGCTGTCAGTCTTTTTACCCTCGAGTTTTATCCGACTCGTGAGCGGAGTAGGGTTTCTCACGGTGTCAAAGGTTGTCTGCCGAGGCGATGACCAAAGACATGACCTCGTAATATTTTAAGGGTGCACGTATGCACATGGAACACGCGGTTATCCTATCCACAAAAAGATGCCAATTTTTCAGCTGTGTGACGGGGAAAAGTTACAGTGGTTACAATACTGTTTTAATATCATTGCTTTATTTTTTCAGTGCATCACAAATGAAGTTTAGCTAGAATAAATTAATTAATGAGAAAAATAAGTAGGAATCATAGTAGGTTTGAAGTCAAATTGGTTCCAGAATTTTGTAAGTACTATTATCAGTTTTGCTTAGGACAATGCTTCTCAAGCTTTCAATATTGGCGACTCAATTTTCATTCATAATTTTCTTCGCGTCCTCTTCCCTATCCATACTATAACAATGTATTGAATTCAATAATAATGTACTTTGACGCTGAAGCTGCAATACAACTTTAATTATAAGGCGTACAAATTATCAAGATACTGAGTATTAAATTTTTTTATATAATTGTATATATGACAAGTCCATGGGTCCACTGGTAATTGTTAAACTTGTTCTTAACTTGCTATTGTTAAATTAACTATCCAATACATTATGCAGTACTGATACATTTATAAATATATTATAACAATGAAAATGCGTACTTTTTTTCATGTCAAAATGCATTTTGTTTGACTTCCTTTGGTAAATTAGTAATATTTTTAAATAATGTTTTATTTTCGACTTTTCGATAGACTCGCGACCCTCTTGATGGGTTTTTCACGCCCCCCTCCCTTGTGGGGCGTGCCCCACAGTTTGAGAAACGCTTGCTTAAGCTGCTACGTAGAATTCCTTCGATAACTAAATTACAGGTTTTTTTGTACTACTTAAATTTTAAGCAGCTTAAAGCATTTTAAAATTAGCTGGCAGAATCCCACCATACTGGGCAAATATGATAACATTGGTCAGATAATAGATACGTAAACAAAAAAGTATTTGGATATCTAAAGACGTATCAGAATTTCTACAGATTAAGAGACCAACTTTGCATAGAATATTTCGGACAGATAAGAGTTTTTTCCAAAATGGCTTTAGCTGCATGGAACCTTCTTGAGCAAGCTGAGAATGGATAAGTAAACAAGTACTTAAATCTAATCAATCTGAAGGCATATTAGAATTCTAGTAGATTAGAAGGTAAACTTAATGTAGAACACAGTGGAGCAAGCGAGTGTAATCAATACGTTGCTACCAAATGAGACATTTGTTTACATAATAAAAGGTTATTCATAATTCCCTCCAAGGTTTCGGAGAGCTGTAGTAAAAAAACTGAGACGAATACAGCAAAAAAGAATATAAGAAAGAATACAGAAAAAATTCAAGTTTTAGTTACATATTTTACAGGTGTTCTGTATGGAAAACCCTTGGTCACACGGCATATATCAGCTCGATAATCCAGTTCCTGCAAAACTCTACTCAACATGGTCTTATCAACGTTATTGACAACACGTGTTATCCTTTCCTTATTATCCATGTTATCCGAAAAAACTTGGTATATTATATAATATCTAAGTTTTTGTATCTCCTTTTCCACATGTTGTGACAGAACTATATGGAAGGATAACACGTGCGGTGTCAATAACATTGATAGTACCATAATGAGTAGAGTGTTGCAGGAACTGGAATATCGCATTGATGTATACTTTGTGACCAAGGATTCACATAAAGAACACCTGTAAAATATGTAAGTTAAATTTGGATTCTATATTATTTCATATGTTCTTTTTAGCTGTAGTCGTCTAAGCTTTTTTTACTACAGCTCTCCCCGAAACCTTGGAAGGAATTATGAAAAACTTTGTTCAGTAGACTCTGTTTTTGTGCGATCGTTTTTTATATGATTTTATTTTTGCGAGGTTTTTCCTGTATGATCTTTTTTTTTTGTGCGGTATATGAATTTTAAAAGCTTTAGCGCCAATGTAATGTTTTCTATCAATGTACCAGTGGTGATTGGAGAATGTTAGGGTCTCCCTGCAAAGTCAGACTTTGCTTTTAATATTTTATAAGTTAGGTAAATACTTACTAGGCGTTAATAAAGCTTTGGGCCCTCTAGAGTCCTGTCGCCCCCCCAGAGGCAGGGGTTGCGGGGCGTATGTTAAACCACTGTAATGTACATATATATACTTCAAGATGCTCTGTTCATTTGTTATAAACAGTCTCCCGACAATGCACGTTCAGTTGCTTTCTCTCAACCCGCCAACGGCTCGAGCTTGATTCAAGACGAAACTTTCAATGACAGTGGCATTATCAATAATTTGATAGATTATGCAGACAGACAAGAACCAGATTCTTTGAGAGCGAATAAAATATATGCAGGGATACAGCTTTCCAAAAAATTGGAAAAGCAGAAACAAAATTATATCTATGTACCAATTCAGAAAGGAGTATGAAATTTCAAAAAGAGCTTCGGTCATGCATGTTTGGTTATCGGGGCATTTACAAGCAAATGACCAAACAACCTTCGTCACAAAAACTTATCATTTACTTTATGGTGCCGAAAAATAAATCAATTGAAATTGTATCTTCAAATGCCAAAAGCGATTTTGAACTCATTCATCACAGGAAGATGAGCGCTTTGATTACGATGAGTAGCAGTGAACTAAGTATGTGTATTTTGAAAACTTCTCCATGTATACAATGAGAAACTAAATGTTTTAAAAAAGTTTCCGTGCGTAATTTAATTATTTATTTTGTAATTGAAATACGCTTTCTCATAAATTTTGTAAATAAATGGCGTATTTTCTAAGTGCGCTTTTTTATGCTTTACTCTCTCTTTATTTATTTTTCTCTCCACCGCATAGAAAATGTTCTGTCGTATTTCGACAAAGTTGTTTATTATATGTAAGAATTTATGAAATTTTTGAATATTTTTTGTGAGTTTATATTTATGTGGTCCCTATTTGCCACTCGAAAGCAGGTTTTACTATATAATATTATAACATTTCTGTAGTGATTTTCCGGTCTAAATATACCAATCTTATGAATAAGCGATACGTACATACTTTGCTATTATTACTAAATCTGAATTCGCGTATTTGATTTACCATTATAAATAACTGTGATTATCTTTCACAATTGCATTATTTTCTAACAGCGTTTTGAGCTGGATTATTCTATCCAGTAGTTTAATCTTTCCTCCCGACTTCGTAGAGAGGAATCTTTTAAACATAATTTGAAAATGTAGTTATGTACAATTTTTAATATTTACACCAATTTCTGGAAATGTACTTAAAATCGTTTTCAATAAGTGAAAAGAAGACATGAAATTGATATAGAACAGAATTGAATTATACAGAATGGCGAATTAAATAAAAATGGAAGTGTTTAACATAGGGTCGTCGCAAAATATTCCAAGACACTCAACTTCATCTTTAGCTAATGCTTTCTCGGGGTTATCAGGACTTGTACATGTTATCTCACATCATGTCCGAATATTCAAGAGCTTGAATTAGTTATCTCAAGTGTTACTTCCTTCACTTCACTTATAAAAATGCTTTTATTCGTCTGCAAAGACTTTAAAAAAATTGGGCACAAGTATCCAGTCTTGCTTGCAATTTGTATCAAAATGCTTGTTCTTAAAATATCATTCCTCTTTCATTCAAATATGACTATTTCTGTTTTAAATCTGTAAGTTTTCTGCTTTTACGTGTCTTTAAGAAGAAATTTTCTTTTCTTTACGACTGATTTCTATTTTACTACAGCTCATCAGTTATTTTAAGGGGAGAAGAACAAAGAAAAATTCTAAATACATCTATTATCTTATTATCATCAGGACATTCAGTATGAATATTCTTTCATACGTTGTTAATATTTTTTTTTAAAAATATTGTTTAAAAAACATTTTTTTTTTGAAAAATTTAAAAAAAATTATGTATATTTAAATTTTTTATTGTAATTTAAAATTTAAAATAATGTTTTTTTTTTTTTAAAAAAAATTCTTGCATTTAACCCGGCATTTCTCGCGCAGGGTGTGTCATACCCACCGTCTAACTTTTTCAACGCTCCTTCTAAGCCTTTTTTGGAAAATGGATAGTTTCTCGTGTAGCTGACTTTAAGGTCATATCCTTTGAGGGGCTTTAGCTTGTAGGCGAATTCTAATTATATATTTCTGGATATAGCCTCTTTGGGTATGTCATATCCTGCGCGAGAATCACCGTTACAGTTCTAAATGCATATGAGCACGTTTTAAATCTTCCTTATGCTATAGCATATTATTGAAGTTACGATGAAGAAATGTGTTATTTAAATAATTTAATAGATATAGAGAGTGCAACAGTTTGTTCGAATGAAGAAATTCTCTTTGAAGGTTATGATGAGGAAAAATCAAATGAAGAATACAACAGCAAGTATGATTCCTCCACTGAAATCGATCCAGATTTAAAAAAGGGAGACACTGTTGAAAATAAATGTTTAAAATGTAGAGACACAAAAACATTTGGGAAGAACGTAATTTTAAAGGAGACAACTGGTACACATATTATCCAATTTCAGATGAACTTTTGAAGAAAAAAACTACAGCTGGAACAATAAGAGAAAATAAAAAAGAAATTCCAAAAGCTTTGAATTTGAAGAATAGAGAAGTTTACTCCTATATGTTTAGTTTGAAAAAGATACAGATTTAAAAAAAATTAAGATCCAGTGAAAACATCGCATTCACTCACGACGAGATTAAAGGAGTGTATAAACAATGTACTGAACGCCCTTATAAAAAGAACAGAAAAAATAAATTTACGTGTGAAAAATGTAATAAACATATTGTATTTCCTACTTTTCTTCCTTTTTAACCTTTGTATAAAATTTGTACGGTAAAAACACAATGTAAACACCCTTGGGTATGTCATACCCTGCGCGAAAACCTTAGGTCGTTTTTATCACGCGAGTGATGCCTGGGTTAAATATAACATAGCCTGGCTAATTGCTTTCTTACATTAAATTGCCTAAATAAAGGAGAAAGGTAAACAAATTTAGGCTCTGCATCATGAGGTTTCTCAAAAGGAAAAAAAATACAGATCTGGTAATTACATTTTCTGCAATGACATTTAAAATACAAATTTTTTCAAGCAAAAACTCCTTTGTCATAACTTTGATGGATTTATAGTATTTTTTACATTGCCTGGTAAAATAATCTGAAATATAACTGGATAAATTAAATTAATTGGTTCGGGAGGTTACTCTGATGATGTAGTAATAGAAAAGTTAATTAAAATGATTCTTAGATGCACAAATTTTTATACTAAATTTATTTTCTTTAAGAAGGGGAAATCATTTTTATCTTATTCCGATCCCCCTCCTTCTCCTCTTTCAAATTTATCACTAAAAATATCGCTTTTTATTCCTCCTTTATTTAATGTTCCTATTTTTGATTGTTTGCTTTTCTTTTGGTTATTTATTTTTCATTTAACAATTCGCTTGGGTCAACAAATATCATTTTAGAGTCGCAGTTATATTGTTGATAGAAATAATCCCTTCAAATTTTGTAATATTTAATTGTTCTTGAAATACTTGGATACTATATGAGCTTATGTTTGGCTCTTAACTTCATAAAATGCCATAAAATAATTGTAAGATCTAATTAAATTAAACGTATTGCAGTCTTTAAACTAAGAGGATTTGCATCCCGAACTCTAAACATTTTAATTACCAATTAAAATCTTCAATCAGGTTTCCACAGATTAATAATATAAATCACATCCTGTTCAGAATTTTAAAACTTTTAGGAACAAAAATTTTTTAATTAAGGTATCCGACTACTTTAGACAACTTTTTTTAGAAAACGGAGATATTAGGATTCTTTTGTGGTTTTTAGATTTGTTTAGTACATTTTAAGAAAAATATGCTAAAATGAAGAAGATAAAAAGGAATTATTATTACTAAAATGCGAAAAAATGGGTAAAAATTTACCAAAAAAATAACATAAACGGGGCCTATTCTGTACCAAAAGTTTATGAACAAATTTTCAATTTTTCAATTCTGATGTTTTGCTATGTTATTCATTTTTGAAATAACCTTCAGGATAAGAGATATTTTACTTTTTACAAAAACTAGAGCACTTTATCTTAGTTATTACATGAAATTGCTTAAAATAATATATTATATATAAATATTATATATTATAATATTTATAATATAATATATATATATATATATTATATATTATATAAAATAATATATTATATATTCATATTATAAAACTATTTGTAACTAATTTTTATAAAAAATATCATTTAATATTTATTATAATATATTTTTATAATAAATATTATTTATTAATGATTATATTTATAAAATATAATATAAATATTTATATAAACAGTAATTATTTTTTTTTACTTTTTAAGATACGAAGTTTTTAACTATCTAAAATATAATTTAATATTTAATAAACCTTTTTAAATTAATTTATTTAATTTTAAAAAGTAATTAAATGAATTGGAAAAAAACGTTGATTACGCGATTCTAGCCTATTGGCCCAGGTTGAAAGCAGGTACTCTACCATTTATGCCACTGTATCTCTGACGCTATTTAAAACTTAATTGAATAAAAGTTAAGCGTGGATTTCAAAGGCTGTTTTCTCCGAATTGACTGCCTATTCGCCGGAATTGCAATGAAGGTTGAACGCTCTAAGGGCGTGCAATTATTACATAATGTGTCGTCCCCAATTGAATTTAACTTAGTCTCAAAAGCTCAAGCATGGTAAATAAGTATAAAGAAAGTCGTGTGTAGTTAAATGTCGAATCTGTCACTTGATTGCGGATCAAAATTAATTCATACTAATATCCTTAGCCCATCTCTAGAGTGATATTAATTCAAAACATTTAATTTTATCTCTATTTAATCGAAACCTAATTAGCTTAAACTAAATTAAGAGTTATTTTCTTTGGAATACATGTAGTGTATCAACTTTACGTTTATCTTTCCCTTGAAAAAACACTGAAATCTACTAAACGTGTGGTTTGATGTCTACTGTTTAGTTTTTCAGCTATGGTATGTGAACTGAGAAAATAATAAAAGAAAAAGGTGATATAAAAAAAACTATGTATTGGAAACTACGAAATAATTATGGGTGCAAATAAATTCAAAACTGATACATATATGCTCATAGTCGAATATTAACTGATGCATTATCCGCGAAATTTCATCGTAATATCCAGACTACTCACAAAACACTTGAAAGGGATGAAAATATCCCCTCTAATGGCTAAAGAAGTTACAATGCTTGTCCTTATTGTTCTGACATTTATCTCCGAATCATATTTTTAATTGTCCTTCTATATTGGTTAAATTTCACAACATAGAACTAAACCGCATGGACCATGGAATGCTTTATTCGCCAAAGGATATCGATATTGCGTGAGCCATTTTTGACCCTTTGGGTTCCATTTGATTCCTCTACACATCTTGGACAAGATAACAACAACATCAAGAGATGCATTTGTCATTTAAAAGCATAAAAAATAAACACCTGCAGATGAGACAGGTTAAAAATGTAAAAATGATTAACAATACTCTTAAATACGTTATTCTTTGTTCTTTTAATTAAATAATAAGAATTCTGAGAGATTCTATGAAAAACGAAACGTAGCATAGCACGAGCTTGTAAAGAATAAGTATGAATTGCTTTTATTTTTAAAATATCTCAGAGGAAGGAAACATTTCTGTTAGAAAGAAGCTAATCAGGAAATCCTTCTGTAGAGATTTGAAAAAAAAGGCAAATTTCCGCCTTTTAATTCGGAATCCTTCCATTTTCGGGATTTTCATGTAGTAAATTCTTTGTATTACTTCCCCGAGTTGCGATTTGTGCACACTTTGTAATGTAATATTGTAGAAATGGGAAAATATTTTATACATATACAGAGAGAACGAGGTTTCTTTCAAAATTCATTGCGCAATCTTTAAAAAGTACTAAAAGCAACAGACACTTTTTTTTGTAGAATTTACAGCAGAACTAATGGGTTGAGATATAAAAACAAAAAAAGGAGCAATCAAAAGATCTAAAGTTTTTTTTCCCTCTCTTTTACGATTCAATCTTTAGTGTAACAATTACTTATAATTTGAGTTAAGTTACACAATGACACAAAACATATCATCAACAAAAATAATAGGCAAAAAACACGGACGGTTTTTCATAACGACATCATTTCTTTCTTCACCAAGCCTCCGCGGAAGATAAGTGGTCGCTAAAGGGCATTTCTGTTGCTTAGACTAGTCAGTTACAGTTACAACAAGAGCGGTTACAAAATGAATTTATTGTGGTTCAAAATCTAATAAAATTACTCACCGAAAATTAAAAGAATGAAATCGTTTTACAGCAAAAAATGCAAAGAAAAAAAATGTTCTTTCAAAGTCATGAGAATCTTAAACAACGCATGTTCTTGCATTCTGTAGCTTACGAATAGGCATAAGTAAGTAGCAAGTAAATAGGATAAGTAAGTAGCAAGTAAATAGGCAAGTACATAAAAGAATCAAATTAAATAAATCCATGGGTAAATAAAGTCTGAAGTATTCCTTACCGAAGCTATTCTAAAAATAGGAAGAGAAAAAATACGGCTTATTCTTTCGAAAATAGTTCCGAAATATACATTATGACAGAAGCGGTATCACGCTTATTTGAAAGTTCAAAACAAGCAAATCAAGTATTTGATTGTTTGAGCTACGCAATGTATTTTGACATGCAATGCATTACGAAAATAAAAGTTCTTAAAGAAATGTCCTGCCACAATACGACCTAACTATTAGTTTCCGCCCGCGGTCTGTAATACTTCACTTGATATATGCTATCACGGAAATACGCAATCTTTACAAGGTCACATAAAAAAGGCTTTTGTAAGAAATACTCGTAACCTCCCATTCGCATTTCCGCCACTGATTTTGCCCTTTAAAAAAGTAAATATTCATGTAATATTTTATACGTAACATGATTCATTCGGCGAAATTCCTTCTTCATGTACATTTGAATGGAAAAAAAGTTTATTGTTTTGGATCCAGATTCATAAAAGAATAGCAAAGCAAATCTTTTTGTTTACATTCAGTATGATAACATATTAATGAATAAAAATGGGTGGAAATTAATTATATTAAGAAAAAAAAGAAGTACATAGAAAAAAACTCAAAATTATATGAATAAGAAAATTACAGAAATAAAGAAAATAAAAATCGTTTCAGCAGGAGGTATTTTCGTGTGCGTGTGCATGTGTGAATGCGTGCGTGTGTGTGTATATATATGTGTGTGTGCGTATGTTAATAATCTCTACTATCGTGACATAAATGACTTGAGCATAAAAAAAAAAAGATAAAAGAATGAAACATATATAGGAACCTTAAAAATATAGAAGTTGTAGTATTACAAGAAATGCCGACTGAGGACATCTTTTATTTTAATATAAAAGTGGGGTTTAACCAGTTTTGTGTGTGACCCTTCTTTTATACATGTACAATCGACTCTCGCTAATTAAAACCTTCGATAATACGAACTCCTTGCTAATTCGAAGTATATGATCAGCCCCTAGAAAAACTCATTATATTTCGAACTAAAACAATACGTTTTGGGACACTCAATATTTCGAAGTAAAATCTGTGGCTGGCAAGACTGCAACACGCAATAATTTGAAGTTATCTTATAAGACTCTCGACAATTCGAACACCTACCTGTAGCAAGCAGGTTGGAGTTTACACGTTTTGTGTTGCAATGTCTCTGCGTGTCTCACCTGTAACGTAGCCCATTTGATGACCATAGTTTGCTACCCCTTCTTTGTGTTTCTCGGTTCCTCGGGCGAAAAGGCACTTTTATTGCTTTCCTTCAAGTGGAAAGTTCTGGTTGCACTTGTTGTCAGCCATCCTTATCTTTCGTTTAACACATGACCTTGTTATACATGTGTTCAGAAAGGATGGTCCGCTATTGTGAAGAATAGATGCGTAGGATTGTGTTTTTTGCGACGCACTGACAGGACGATTTATGGCTCATCTGTGTAACTTATAGCATGATGCACCAAATAGGGAATGGCCTGAACTGGACCCTGCCTTGAAGAACCAATAGTGTTTGGGACAGTGTCTGAGGGAACCGGGTGCGAAACGATTTTATCTCCAATGAGAAATGGAAGAGATTTGGTTGGACGGGAAAGAGTCCTTTTCGAGAATTACTACATAAATGTATTCTTTTAATGTAGGACTTTTAACTTCTGTCTAATATTTATACTTTACAGTTTGTAGTTTTTAAAAATACTTTAAAAGAATATTGTACAATTGTTGTTTTATTACGTAGTTTAAAATTTAAATGTGTTGGGAAAAAATTTTACTTCGTGTATGTTAGGAGTTTTTCTTACCCTCTTGATAATTCGAAGTTTTTAATTGGTCCTTCCAACTTCGAATTATCGAGAGTCTTGACTGTATATATATATATATATAGAGAGAGAGAGAGAGAGAGAGCATTAATGGCATTTTGCTTTTCGTGTATCGCAATAAGACCAAATTTTAAGTGGCAAATTTTTTAATATATGACAAGAGAAATTCGTAATTTTCTAACATTGTAGAGATTATTTGGATAGTTTAAAAAGATATCGAGAGAAGAAATCTTAGAAACAAATGCAAATTAAGAAATATATATATTAAAGTTCATTTTTTTAGAGGATAGAGGTGCATGCTCAAAACAAATTATAAACAATTTTAAAAAAATATTGTAAAACAATTACATATTTAAATATAAAAAAAATTTTTTTTTTAAATTCCATAGTATCCTCATTTAAATGAAAAAAGTAGAACTGGGCAAAATTTAAAAATATTTTAAAAACATTACAAAATATTTTTTTTAAAAAAATTAATGCATAGTTTTATTTTCTTACAAATGAACATTTCATAACATTTAACTTCTTTTCCATTTTGATATTTCATCACTAAAGTCCTCACGAAATTTTTCATCATCACAAATTTGATTTAAATTCAAATACTTAGAATATTTTTATCTTGCTTTTCCGTTTCAATATCATTTTAATGACTAAAATGTATAAAATCAAAATTTTGAAGATCGCATTATATAATTAAATAAAGTTTAAACCGGAAACTAATCCCTTCCATACACCCATTCTAGTTCACATTAATCACTGATCTAACTGACAGTTTATGGGTGGAATCCTTAGAAAACTCAATTATAAGACTGCCTGCATAATCACATGCTCAATTTTAATTAAGAATTTGTAGGGTACCCGGAAAGGCCTCTGCTGTCTTCCAGATCTCAGCATGCACACTATACAAGCTGTCTTTGCAAATAGATTCAATTAATTAATACAGCCATTTTACGCAGAGCCCGCAGCTTTAATTGGTAGTAATTACTACATCTAGAATGGTAGTAGCAGCTACTATTTTACATAGAACTCTCAAGAGCAGATCTTCGGATGAGGGGATTTGAAACGATAAAAAATCCGAAACCGAAAGGATATATTTCAAATTAATCATTTAAATAATTAAGTTTGAGAAATGAAATATGTGCGGTATTTTTCAGCGGTTGCTATGGTAACTGGAGATGAGAGATTGTTTCTTTTTAATGTACTCTTTTAAAGTTGATATTGCTATGTCTACTTTAATATTACAGTCTTTTGCAATGAACAGATGTTTTAGAAAATAAAAATACAAATTTAATCTTATAAGAAATAATATTCATTTTTTTCCATTTAATTTCCCTATTTAATCCTTATTTAAATTTTTTAATTGTCTTATCAGATAATAAAATTTCAATGAATATTACAAAATTAATTTTGATAAAATTACTAGCCGTTACCTCCCCGCTTTTCTGGGTATTTCAAGATGTTGTATGAATATATACTGTTTATATATAAATTAGTGATGTTTAAGTCCTAGCAAAAACATTTCATTACTCTCACCTCTTGATTTAAAGCGGACAGAATTTAATTTTAAAAAGTTGAAGTAGAATTATCTTTTAAGCTCCTGAAACCTCCTCCCAAAAGTGGATTTCCGCAAAACTCATTTTTAGTCGTTTTCTACTCAACAAAACAAACATGCTTACCAAATTTCAAGTCTAAATCTAATTGCTCAAAACCGGAAATTTTTTCATCAAAATGCCACGTTTTGTTCTTTGAGAATCGATTTCCGTAAGACTCGTTCTTAGCGGATTTTAATTCAACAAAAGAACATGTATACCAAATTTTCTTAATATAGGTCTAGTAATTTGAAAACTGATTTTTTTTTTATCATGACGCTCCAGTATAGCTCCACTCTTCCCCATAGAAGTAAATTTCCGCTAAATCCGTTATTTTACATATCTCTTATCTGCAAATGAAATATACTTACTAAATTTCAGGTATGTGGATCTAACAATTCAAAAACAGTATTTTTTTTAAAAATCTATAACGCCCTTTAACCCCGAAACATCCGTATTAAATTTTATGTCTGTAAGTGTAATAGTTGAAGAACGAGAACTTTTATCATTAATGCCCCTTATGAATTGGCAATTCTCTTTGGAATTTAATTTCTGCAAAACCCCTTCTCAGCTGACTTCTACTCAACAAACGAAACATTGCTAATACATTTCAAATCTGTGAGACTAACAGTTGAAGAGATCTCATAAAGAGCTAATTTCTTTTGTCTTATAGAAACGAAATATATTTCCTACATATATATCGCTAGAGCTCCGGTGCTTCCCTCTGGGGAGGAAACTGGGCGTCAAAATTACCTGCGGCGATTGGTGTCCACCTATATGGTACCGCACTTAAAAGAGATATCAGCTTTCGGGGAATGTACTAGGTCTACAATGGTAAAACACCAATCAGCAGCCCATTAGAAATAAAAAAATAATTTAAGAGTATTACAAAAATGTTAGTTTGAAATTAGTATTATTTGCAGTTTATGATTCATTCTACTCTAATTGGTTTATTCGAGAATGATTTAAAATAATTATCGTTTGCCACCTTCATTTTTAAAATAAAAAAATAGAACTTTCATTTAAAAAATATTTCCAAAAAGATAACTAAAAGAAAGGAAAAAGTACTCTTGATAAACAAATTGAAAAACATTTCATAAATATTAGGTAAATTATTAAATTATCGAAAAAGTATAGAAAATTTGAGTGCACATTCACAGTTTTGTTATCATTATCAATTTTTATCACATAGTATGTTTGTAGTTATCTTCTTTCCTTGCTTTTTATCTATGTGAGTATATTATGTTACATCTATACTTTTATTGGATATGTGTGTGTGATGCTATTTAAACAAATATTTTCTGGGATAATAGGAAAATACTACTGTACTAATTTTAAAAATCTTGTAAAGTTTTACTACATGATACGACACATTATTTTTAAAGTGAAACTTAAGCTAGTTTCAAAATAATTCTTTTTCTCTCATTTTCGTTCTGTTAACCAACTTATTTTTTCTTTTTAACAGATTCGTATTTACTTTAAAAATATTAATCACAGTTTGCTTCGTATAAAATGATAATGAAAAGAAGTGTAAATATTAACGATTTATTACTAAAAAACAAACGTTTCTTAGAATATAATTTTTTAAACAATTTTAATTAAACTAAATACAAAAACTTTATTAAAAAATTTTAAAAAAAGACTTCTCATTTACTTTATATCTTTAAATATTTAGCATATCCACTTTTACGAGAGAAAACAAAAGTGAAAAAAGCCTGAAATAGAATAAAAGAATAGGAAAAAATGTATTAATCTTTTCCCATTCAGCTTATTATTGTGAAAATGCATCAGCAATAAAACTAGAAAATGGTAGCAATTTATTCTCTAAGTAATTTTTTTCAGATGTTTTAATGAATAATTATTATTCTAAGAGAAGTAATTACTTTCTATCCTAATAAAAATTCATCAGTCTAAATTGCAAATATCAAGCCGTGGAAAATTAGCAATCATCTCCTAAGTGCTTATGGAATCGCTGTCATTTGGAATGGAGCTTGTTCGAGCTTATTTTCATTGATATTTAAATTTATATACTTAATTAACGTTAAATTAATTTTAATAAAAACTTCAAATTCAATTATTTTTAATTAGTTTTTGTAAATAGCTTTAAAAAATGTATGGATTAAATTTTTAATTCTTAAATATTTTAATTTGAAATATATTTAATGTTTGACAATTTTCGGAATAATTTTATGGATAACAGTGCACAGAAAAGATCGTACATATGCATCCGGGCAATTAATGCTTTGTCTGAGTGAGACGTTTATATATATACGCCGGTAGAACTTAAGAGGATAAAGTCGTAGTTTTTCAAAGTACAGTATTATTGAATTCAATACATTGTTATCGTATGGAGGGGGAAGGGCGCGATGAAAATGATGATTGAATATTGGGTCGCAAGTACTAAAAGTTTGAGAAGCACTGACTTACTGTTATATGCGCAGTATAGTTTCAATAATATAGTTTTTTAAAATCTTGTCCATTATTTGGACTCGCCCTTTATTTTTTATATTTTATATTTCCCCTGTTCTTTATTCCATATTTAAATGTGAAAATTGAACAGTTCCCTCAATTGTATTCCGGAACTTGAGCGAAAAAACCACGCTCAAAATAACGCTTCTGATGCTAAAATAAAATAAACGATGATGGAGCATTAATAAGCTTTGTTTATGTGTAACAATATTAGACATAAAAAGAATCACCTTCACATCAATACATTATAAATAAGTTTACAAATGAATTTCCTATTCACATCGATACATTGTGGACATATATAATACTTTTACATCAGTGCTTCTCAAATTGTGGGGAGCGTCCCCCTAGAGGGGCGTGATGTTTGTTCCTGGAGGGGCGCAAGCATATTGAAAAGTCGAAAATAAAAGATTATTTTAAAAAACTATTAATTTATTGAAAGTAAACAAAGTACATTCAACCATAATAAAAGAAAAACATTTACACTGATATTATACACTTATAATTATCAGTACTGTGAACAATGTATTTTATAATTAATTTAACAATTCTAACTTAAGAACAAATTTAATAATTACCAGTGACTCCATAGTCTTGTCATATATAAAATTTTTATACAAAAATTTACAATTAACTTGATATTTTGTTGATAACTGTTTATAATTAATTCCTCAACTGCTGATTAAAAGTTACGCAATTCTCTCCCAAATGCTGCCGTTTTGCACGTATGCCCGCGTATGTGATGCATTGGGAAGGGAAGAATAGGAATAAATATAAAGAAATCCTTCGCAAACACTTTCAATGTTCTTTTATTGCATTCCAAAGGCTTCAAAATAACTTTATGGGTACAAGCGCGAAGAAAATATTGTACTTCGGAAAGACGTATATATACGGCCATGAAATTTACGCATTGGCCGAGTGAGACGTTTGTATACACCGGCGGCACTAAAGAGGTTAAAGTCGCACTGCAGCTTTAGCATCTAAGTATCGTATTTTAGAATTCAATACATTGTTAATGAATGGATGGGGGCACGATGAAAATTATGATTGAATATTGGGTCACAAGGGTTGGAAGTTTGAGAAGCACTGTTTTACATTCAAATTAGGCATTTACAAAAAAAAAAAATTCAAAATAAATTCTTGGCTAAGATTTCATATTTAATAATTCTTCCCTCTATAGCTTGGACATACTTCGTTCCGCCGTCGTTTCATTATTTTAATGAAGTGTAATTTCTAGTATTCTAACATTAATTGAATTCTGGTATCTTAAGGTCTAATATCTAGTTTTAATATCTTGAATTTCAATATCTTGAAAGAATTTGGACTGTTTAAAAGTCTTGAATATATAAGATAATTAAAGTAAATATAAAAGCAATACAGTCTGAAATAATTTTTTTAATTAGGGCTGTGGATTGATATTTTACCATTACAGATTTAGAACATTTTGAGAGAGCTGTTGTCACTTTCTAGTGCGGCACCATATAGATGGATACTAATTGTCACAATGTAATTTTGACACCCAATTTCCTCCCCAGAGGGAGGTACCTGAGCACTGACGATTCGAAATAATATTAAAAATAAAATTTTACAATGAGCACCCAAGCCAAACAGGCACTCTAAGGATCTTTAACATGTCATGTAATCATATGACATAGACTCTACGGATTTTTTGCACCATGTAAATCCACCAACTTAGGTTGGGGTCGAGTCCGCCAACTTGGGCGTACAAGGCCAGTGCCAAACCAAATATGCCCCTCAGCCATCCAGTTTGAAATATAAATCTATATTTTTATCAACCCAGCATGCTTCTGGGTATATCCAGATGTGCAAAAAAATTAATACGAGACAATTTAAAACAAAATATGTACGTTACAACAAAATAGAGTTTAAATTGAACTAAAGACTTATTTTATAATTTTGTTCATTTAATAGCAGAAAAACTGTATCCCCCGACTTTGTTATCACTCGTTTTTTTTAATTGCCTCTTACTATGGAAGCAATTTTAAAGACGTATTCACGTCAAAAACTTCAGTGAAGATTCAAAAAATGTTTCAAAATTAACGCATTAAGGAAACACGTAGTTTTAAACTTCTGTACGGAAACAACAAAGTAGAATGAATGACCGAAAAGAATGAATTAAAAAAAACCGTGTCTAGATTTTAAAAAGATAAAGGAGCATATATGCTCAACTTGAAGCATATTAATGATCCTGAAACAAAGCAATAATGTAAACAACATATAGTATAAACAGCAGGTAAGTTTTCTAAAAACCCTTAGCCAAGAGATTACACTTGCGAATATTATAATAACTTGACAAGGAGGAAGTTTAATTTTAACAAATATAA
Organism: Trichonephila clavata; assembly: GCA_019973975.1. NCBI lineage: Eukaryota > Metazoa > Arthropoda > Arachnida > Araneae > Nephilidae > Trichonephila > Trichonephila clavata. The sequence continues at coordinate 23,045 of BMAO01038588.1, read as the reverse complement.
ATATAATTTTATTTTTATGGCACACGCTTTCATGTTTTAAAATGAAAGAATTTTTCAGTGTGTGTTATAAATCGTTATTAATGTACTTTAATGCTGTCTGTAGTAATACACATGTGGAATGGAAAACTAAACTAAAGATTTGCGTGATAAAAACAATTAATAAAATACGCAGTTTTTGATATAAAACTTTCTTTCACAGCTTCACAGTTGAATTCAAATAATTATATTCAGACCATTCACTAAATTCAAAAGTTAGGAAATTTTAACAAATGCGTTGCATAAATATATACTAATATCGCTACATTTAACGCAATGATGTGTCATCTACAAATAAATTTTAAGCGATAAAACATTAAACAAGTAATATAAAAAATGTTTTTTAGTCAATTCCGACTTAGGTCAACAAAGAAAAATTTTATTTAATTACTTTTGATTAAGTAGTTACAATTAATATAAATATGTATGTCAATATGACAGAATCACAATATTTAGTGACAAAATCGAAAGCTATTTTCCTTGCAATTTTTCATTATCCTTTCTATATAGGGTGTCGGACTATTTTTTTCTTTGTTACTATTTATTAATTCATTAAATTTAATTATTCTAATAAAATAATATGGCTTAAAAGAAAACATATTCGCAGAAATTAGGTCATCTCAGGTGGGATTCTAACCCGCGACCTTTGGAATAGACGTCCAACGCTCTATCCACTACGCTACCGGGACACAGAGAACGATTTTCCTTGTTGGACTATTATTTTTGTTACAATTTATTCAAATTTTAATTTAATTAATATGAATTAACATTTAAAAAACTGTATTAACATCAAGTGTCATCCACTACAAGTTTTAAGAAATGCATTTTAACTTGAATGGATGAATAGAAAGTACTTTATTAACGATTGAAAAAGATGTGTGTGTGTGTGTGTGTGTGTGTGTGTGTGTGTGTGTGTGTGTGTGTGTGTGTGTGTGTGTGTGTGGTGTGTGTGTGTGTGGTGTGTGTGTGTGTGTGTGTGTGTGTGTGTGTGTGTGTTGTGTGTGTGTGTGTGTGTGTGTGTGTGTGTTGTGTGTGTGTGTGTGTGTGAACTTACAGTAGGAATTGAAAAAGTATGTTTCGCTAAAAAGTGTTCTTTCCCTTCAACCAAGAAACTCAAATATTAAATCGTTATGAATTTCTTATAAACAATATTTCTGTGTGTAATGTCAAGATTAGCAAGAAATAAGAATTCAAATTTAAGCTGATTATCTATGAATTAATTAGTTGTATGTGATTATAACGTTTCTGAGTATTTGTACAACTATATTTGCCTTTCAGAAATAAAGATTCCCGATGATTAATTATTTAGGTCAAGCATCCGAAATTTTACTGTCAAAATAAAGTATCATGCTTATTCTACGTAATTTGTATTAGTAACGAATATATTATGTCCGCAATTGACACTTGATAAAACTGTCAGTCACGACTGCGAAGAACTATTTTAATTTAATTGGAAAATTTTCGTGATTTATTACACAGAATTAGAGCGCTGAACTTAGTAATAATAAAATATAAAAATTGACACTAGAATAATGACCTACACCCAGCCCTTTTATTTAACGGTTTATGCCCTCACATGTGAGAGGGATCTGTTCTATTTCATGGCCTGTTTATATTGTGTTCTGAAGTTACGGGGAATACATGACACATTGTGTGAAAAAAAGAAAGTACATATCCCAGTTACTAAATATAATGCATGGATAGGTGACACTTGGATCACAGATTAATATTATTAATGAGTAATTTATAATAAAAAATAGATTAATTTTTTATTAATAAATGCAATATTTTTTTAATTGGGCTTACAAAAAGCGCCTATAACATGTTGATCTACTTTAAATATTATTTTGAGATATATTCTTTGAAGTATGTGTATGGGGTTCCACAAAAACACTTTCTACTTCAAGGGGTTTAGTGAGTTGAAAAAGTTTAAGACCATTGCCATCAAGTAATAACCACAAAATACGAGTTTTTGTTAACTACAAAATATTATAAATATAAGCCTAATTCCTTTTCATATCAACATTACAATAATACTAGAAAATTACTTAAAACATAAAACTAGAGTTTAAAAGAAATTATACAACGCAAGCACCTTCTGGTACATTACACAATTTCAACGAAAGCCATTTCAACTTCAAACGGACTTCAACACAAAGACATTAAATGCAAAAGACTAGTTTCAAATAAACATCCTTTTCAGAGCCTTAAACTCAGCAGCATCTCTCGAAATTGTAGACATCCATAAAACCTAATGAATCCAGGGAAGCTTGCTCCAAGGCTCATCTTTTGCTGGCATGGGCAATTTAATTTACGAGCACTAAAAGGCCTCCCCCTTCCCAATTGCGTTCGTGCTGTGCCGTTTTTTCCTGTCACGTGTCTATCTCGTTTAAACGGTCACGCGACTGTGAAAGTCTGCTAAGTTGCTTATTTGTATTACGGAGAAGACTTGTCTTGTTATGGTGGTGAAGAAAGGAGGTTAAGGCTATATATAGGTATTTGGAATGGTAAGGGAAAGGGTTGGGAATGTAATAGTTAATTTAACTTTTACGGGACCCTTAAGATTGCTAAAAATAAATATTAGAGTGTAGTAAATGTTTATTTTATTGAGGCGAAAAATATTTACCCCTTAAGGTATACTAATACCCTAAAATTGTGAATTTTGAGAAAAATTGAAATTTTTTATGGCTAAATATTGTAGGCCATCTTATCAGCTTTATAAAAGTACCAAGTTTATTATTTTCCGTTCACTAGAACAAAAACTATAAGTGTTTTAGTAAAAGTAGATGTCATTACTTTAAGCAAGAAGTCATATTTTAAAACGCATTTTACTCGAAATGTGTTTTTTTAAATGCTGAAACGGGTCGGTGTGATTGCTAAAAAAGTTTTGAAAATAATCAATTGAAATTTTTTTGTGTATGTTCTGTATATTAGTAGAAGTGTTTCAACTTTTATATTTATCAATCGCTGTATACTTACAAAATTTACAGTCGTTTATGTGAATATAATCACTGTTATTTTAAGCAATTTCATATAACAACTAAGATAAAGTGCTCTAGTTTTTGTACAAATTAAAATATCTCTTATCCTGAAAGGTCACTTCAAAAATGAATAATATAGCAACACATCAGAATTGAAAAACTGAAAATTTGTTTTCATGTATGACATCTTGCTTTAAGTATAATGGCATCTGCTCTTACTAAAACACTTATAGTTTTTGTTCTAGTGAACGGAAAATAATAAACTTGGTATTTTTATAAAGCTAATAAGATGGCCTATAAAACAAAATCATAAAAGAAATTTGTCAATTTTTGGCAAAATTCACAATTTTAAGGTAGTCTTTTAAGGTAGGATACCTTGAATGGGAAAATGTATCGCAATGAATTTTAAAATCCCTCAGATAATATTAAAAGATCTCGTTTAAAAATATCTAACATGAAACTTTGGAATAAAAATGAATAATTCATTCACCAAAGAAGATCCCATCGAGTAAAAACACATTAAGCCTAAATCTCTATCGCGATATCGATATAACATAGCGTTACTACCAGATCCTAGATACTGGAAGCTATGATAGGGAGAAAAAAACGTTCTGTAGAGGATCAAATGGAGAATCGTTCGACACCTACTGTCATCTGTCGTCTTCCCAACCTTTCAATCGATTGTTATATCGATAAAAACTTCGCCAGGAGTAATATATCTTAACTGAATCGACAGCAACGGAAATAACTCCATTATTGTTTTTCGCTTCCATCAGGAACTTGTACAGTGTATCTTATCTACAAATCGAATCTTCAATAGAGGGTAACGTGAAGAAATCTTCACTCAATACTTTGATTAAAGCTGTGAGGTAGTTAAGATTGTCTTACAATATGTTTGTGACTTTCGTATGCCATGCAATATGCGGTTGACGTTCGTCTTACAATAAGCCATTAACTATATCTAACGACAGTTTTGCATTTCAATGATTTTAAACAAATTTAGTTATACATTTATACTAAACCAAGGATATCCAACCGAAATTATCTCGCGGGCCACTTCGGAAAAAACATTAGATACCCGCTGGCTGCATATACAAAATATATGTTTATATTAGATTTAAACGCATTATAAAAAAATTAATTGGAGTGAAAATTTAAAACAGATTGACATATTATTACTGTTTTCCTTTTTTTCATGGATGCAAATATAGATAATATTATAATAATAATTCTATGATCAAATAATGCTTAGTTTATTTATTTAAATAGTGAGATATTTTTTCTCTCTCTCTCTACTCTCTCTCTTAGTATTTGAAGTCGATCTCAATGCGTGTATTTGAGCATTGTAACTGATGTTGAAGTCTTTCGTTAAGTATGACTGCGATTTATGTTTGATGAATTTTAATTTCGAATAAAAAAGATTCAAAGTAACAGAAGCAACGTGATAAAATCGAAACATTTATGGGATTTTTTGTTTAAAAAAAACTCTAAAATCAGAAATATATTGCACACAATATTAGTATAGTAGTATTTTTTAAAGTTGTAATAAATCTCGCGGGTCGCAATATTATTCAAGGCGGGTCACAGGTTGCCTCTGGGGAAACAACATATTTTACACGTTCGCGATAAGTTCCGAAAAATCATGTTTAAATCCCCCCCCTCTAATTTCTCGGAACTCACATTTAAGTATAGAAAACAAAGTGCTTCTCAGTACAGTCGTTATGCGTCCCATTATTGTTTACGCTTGTCCAGTTTGGGGCTATTCTACCAATACTAATCTTAACATTTTAAATGTAGTACAAAACTCATACATCCGTATGGTTGTTAAAGCAACTCGTGAAATAAGAAATGATGATATCAAAAATGCACTAAAAATTAAAAGCTTTAAAACTCATATTCAAAAAATAGCCATTAATTTCTTTAACTCTCTCTCCGATACCAACAATATTAATATGTCTAAACTAATTCCATATAATGTAAATAATAATACTAAAAGGCCAAGGAAGAATCCTCATGGACTCCTATAACCCGCATTACGTTATTTTCTCTCTCAATAATTTTTTATTTATTGCACCCAGTAAATTTGAAAATTTAATTTTCATTAAGCTTAATTTTTTATTCCTTTACTCTACCCCCACTGGACAAGCTATTTTTCACACCCCTTGTGGGCAGCCAATATGAGTCTCTATCCTCACCCATCTCCGACCAATCACAGAGCAGTGTCTCAACTCTCAGCCAAGTCAAGCATTCCGAGGAAAGGTACAGAATTTTTCAAGTCAAGACGCCATTCGTAGCCACGCCCCCGGATCGCCTCCAATCAACCAATAGCCAAAAAGCCTCTACGCAGAAAGGAAAACTCCACAAACGTCGTTCCCACATCTAAGACATTCATGATATGGGATTAAGGACTGTTTTACAGTTCAGTTGCCCACAGACTAACCGTCATCAGGTCCGCAGATTGACCATCCCTGTACTAAACCAACCAGAAAGGTCAAAATTGTTAAACTCTCAAGGTGTTTGTTTTTCTTGAACTTACACAACTTTTTTTATATACTATATAGCTAATTAAATTTTTTATATCTATTTTCTTTTTTTTCATTTCTCCTGGTAATCATATGTATTCTACCGTAATCTACTGTGAGCAATCAGGTATAGTGGTTAGCGACGCTGACTGCTGTGCCATAGGGCCTGAGTTCGAATCCCGGAGAAGGCATAAATGTTTGTAAATGTATAGTGCCTTTGCGGCATGGGGGGTACTCTAAATTGCCGTCGAGCCGCATGTCCTCTCGTGAGGTTGGTGGAAGGGGAAGAGAGGTAGGAGGCCCCTGACCACTCCCAGGGTGTTCTCCCTCAAAATTAGGGTGGAACCGAGCCAAATCGTATTATCACCTGCATGGTGCTCAAAGCTACGGCTAACGACAGGCGTACAATCTAGCCTAAGGCCGTGATGAATTTCGTGGGCCTCGATCTGACTACGTCAGACAGGTGGCGTTAGTAACAACAACAACACAACAAGTGTTTTGCACTTACTTTTTGAAAATTCTATAATATGCACCTACACAAATAATATCCATCTATATTCTTATTCAACAGCTAAAAATACTATTTCCCAATTATTATTCACCAGTTAATTGAAAATTTTGAAATACTGACTAATAGAGTTTTGACAATCTTTTTGATTCAGGATTCGAAATAGTTTTTTCTCTTTAGTAGAAAAGAAAATGAAGTGTCATTTACATCTTGCTACATTAGGCAGTTACTTAACGGAAAATATTAAGGCCCGCTGTAAATCCGGGTTTTGGGCCTCAAACCCTAATACGTGTTACACATCAGTCAAGCTTTGGGGCCTCCTAGAATCCTGCCCCCCCCCCTTCGGGATGTAGGAATTGAGGTAGTGTACGTTACGCCACTGGTACTAGGTATGTTTTTACAGTTTCCAAGCAATGTAGAGCATTGGAAAATGTAATAGTTTTAAGAGGAGTTTGTGGCGGATCTATACGCATCCTTTCACTAACTCCTTGGGGATTCCTTTAGGGTCAGCATTCTTTCTACCAACTTTCACCGAGGACAGGAAAACGTGATTATGCAAATTAAGTTTAATATATATATTCTGTGTTCGCGAGTTTTGAAGTCAGTGAAGTGAGAATCGAAGGTTACTGAAGAGAGAATTGAAGATTAGTGAAGCGAGGATAGCTCGAATGTGAAGTGAATTGATGAGAAGTAAACAAATCGACAGTAATACGTATACGTAAACATTGAACGGCGCGTGAAGTTGGAATCTCGAAATCCTTATGTCAACTAATAGTGTTCAAGGTCACGTCGAATAGTTTAAAGGATTGCAAGATTTCAGGTACTATAACCTTAATTCAAATAGAAGTTACAGAATTAAATTATTAGCACATTTCTTAAAATAAACTTTGTATAAGTCATCGTAAGGATAGATTCTCTCATAATCGTATATATTATAGAAACGCTATCTTGTCTCACCTTCATGCTCTACTTGTTCAAATTTATCTTAATAAGAGTGTGATTTGTGTCTGTGTTGAATATGGAGATAAATAAATTAATTAAAGTTCATCATGTCGTCTGATCATTAAGTTCCTCCTACACATCTAGCCGGGTTAGAGGGAAGAAGGAATAATAATTCCTTACAAGTTTGACTAGCGATTTCTGCATCAGAATCGCTATTCATTGGCTTCGACAAATCAACAATTTCCTCAACTTCAGTTGCACATACAGTCCATCATCAAATGTAACATAGTCGTAAAAAGGTACCCTGCTTTGTAGAGTGAGATATAATAAGAAAAGAATTTACTATCCTATTAAAAAAAACTCACATATAGTTACACTCATGACTGCACCTGTAAGGTTTAATAATAGTCTGCACCCTTTCCTGTCAAAATTTGCTGCTCACAAGAATGTCTTTTTGTTCCGGACCAAAAAAATATGTCATTTGAAAAAAAATAATAATTTTTTCTAATAAAAATTAATGAGAAAAAATTCGGTAAAATCCTAGGAGAGTCCACACCCTTAGCGACAAACTGAAAAAAGCGCCAAGTCATAACGATATGACGCCAAGCGAACCCAACAATGACTTCAAGTGAATATAGCTGGACACGGTGGATGCGTAATGAAAATATATGTAAACAGTACAGAAATTAATCAAATATATTTAAGATAAGTAAATATAAAAACAGCGCTTCTTACTTTCTTACTGCTGATCTTTTCCGAATGGAGTGTACAGCGATTTTAACAAAGTCTTGAAGGTCTCATCGCTAAGGGAATGATCGTGGGAGCACCGCCATATATATTCTGCGAGGTAATGGTCGAACATAGCTTCGAACATAATCATTCATACATCTTCCAAACCACATTTTAATCACGCTCAAAATATCATACTTGAATTACTATAAAAAAAACCGTGAATTCTTTCTTATACTTCTGCAAGCATGCGCATTCGTACCTTTTTTTCTCCATCTCCATTAAAATCCATCCAAAAAAACAGTCTTTCTTTCGTATAATCCAATTTGTTCATTATGTTTAGGACATTCATACCTCGAAGCAGTCAATCCTTCCTGTAAACCTTTCAATCAATTCTTTCTTACCTTTCGCATTTACAAAGTAAAAAATTCTAAGGTATATTCATTCGCACACGCAGCATTACTTCCAGCTCGGCACCCAACAACAAAATGACAAAACTCGAAATGCTCGCGGACAAAATACGAAAATTCCAGAAATAGTTAGGTTTACCATATCTAACGTATCAAAGTAGGCTTACCAAGATAGCATGGTTATTGCCAACCAAAATAATTCGAACCAAGGGTGCGGGCTCTCCTAGGACTGAACCAAAAATTCGGCTGTTGAAATAATTCGTAAATTCGGGGTTTATTATTCATTAAAAGGAGTTTTTTATTCTTACTTCAATCCAATCGGAGAAAGAGGAAAATTCGCTAAGTCGCGAAATTCGTTAAATAGGGGTCCGTTAAATCCGGTTCCAACTGTAGTTGCATCTAAAATGTCAATTTAAAGGATATTATTGGAAGAAATAAGTAATATAAGCGACTTGAGCTTTGAAATAGATGAAGAAGAAATTTTAAGAATAAAGATAGTACTATAGGACGTATCAGACTCCGATTTCGAGCAATTTGACTTTGAAAATGAGAAAGAGAACGTTGTGAATATGCGTAAGAGACGCACAAGAATAAGATTGTTTTCAAATTCCGAAGGCGAATGTGAAAACAAACATAAATATATAGAAACTTCAATTAATGAAACTTTTTGGCGAAAAATTCAAGATGGTTCTGAAACTGAAAACCCCTGCTTTATGCCGTTTTAAGCAAAATATCAGGGTCAACGGGAGATGTGAAAAGCAATATTATGAAGGGCTAAGTAAAGAGTGCATTTTCGATATAATGTAAATACAGCGACGTCGAATAAATTTTATTTTAATTTGAATAACAATTTTTACGTAAAATTCATTAAGCAAAACATAATGTTTTGAGAATTTCTATTTCTCTTTCTAAAAATATATGTCTTAAAATTCAAATAACTAAATAAATTTTTTTAGCTATTACATTGCAATTATCTTGTGCTTTTTTTGGCCATGAAAAATTCCGTATTGTTTTGTAATGATCAGTAATAGAATATAACGTTTATTTTTAAGGTGCCATTTGACAGCTATCAGTAGGTATAAATATATAAAAGATGTCGGGGAGGGTTTTTTTATAATAAAAAATAAAATTTAAAATTCTACGATGCTACAGACCCGACTTAAAATTTACAAATTTATGAATATTTATATAAAATTAACAAATTTTTACAAACATTTATATAAAATTTACAAATATTTATATAAAATTTAAAATACTAATTCCAATTTTAATCTACAATGAAAAATGGATATAGTAATAAGATTTTTGTTAGAAATAAAATTCAAAATTCTATAAGCAAAACTTGATTTAAAATTCATGAATGGAATTATAATGCAGTAATATAAATAAATAATATCTCAAAAAACTTACTCATGCATATAATTCATACATGAATATTTGATAAGCTGAACCAATCGCAACAATTTGAATTAATAATAGTTCGAAAGAAAATAATACTTACATGAAAAGTTTTATATATAAAAAAGAATTATAAATTTAATTTTGAAAAAGCAACTGTGTGGTGGAATTTATTTATATTCTGATAAGAAATTGTAATTTCAATCTATATTTGAATATACTGCAATATTTTAAAGGAATTATACTGTCATTGCTTATATATAACAGTACTGAAAATTTGAATGCTCATCGAAAACTTTATTAAATTAAATTTGAAGTACTAAAAATATAATATAAATTTACAAGAAAAAGCAATTGTGTACAAGTTGATATTAATTTTTTGTTTACATTTTAAATTCAAACAACAGACATTGATTAAGCCTTAATCGGTCTCCGAAAGTTGTACACTTACGGTTTTCCCGTATGCTGTACGGGTACTGATATTTTCTTCTTTCTATCTTTGATTTGCGCATATTTTTAATTATTATGGTGAGATTATTAGTGCTTATGATTTTAAGAGATGCAGTTTGTCCACGGTATTGAAATACTTTTCGTCCGGGATTTTCTTCGCGGAAAAGGCAGGAATTTTTCATTGAAGGAAAGAATTTGGGTTTTTGAAAATATCTAATAAAGGACAGGGATTGGCAAGGCAATGTGCAATTTGTTGCTTGAGAAGAAATGAAAATGGAAAAATAATACAACAAAACAGATATTATCTCTGTCCCCATTACAATGTAAGACTTAGTAATGCACGCCATGCTTTAAATTGGATGTGCATAAATACATACACATATACACACACAAACACAAAATCCTCAAGCGTTTGAAAAGCAGGCAAAAACATGAAATTTTTTATGCATGAGAACAATTATTCCAAAACACGTGAAACATTCTTTATAGCATGCAGAGTGTACTTTTAAAAAGCAAACATTTAGGGGTTTTGTGCGTGTGTGTGTGGTTTCGCAATTATAAAAAAGGAAGTAGTGTGAAAATTTTAAAATCGAAAATTAGAATTCTTTCATTTTTGCTTAGAACTATGCTTAGTATTAGGCGATTAAAAAATGGGTCCTTTTGGGGGCAAAAACATTGACCGCATAAAGGTTCGAAAATTAAAGATTTTAGCATTTCATAGTAAAAACATCTATTTGAAAATTGGCTGTTATCATTCCTTTTATACTTTTAAAAAAACTACGATCCCTTTAAAATATTAATTTCAATTATAAAGAAACATAAATATCTGATTGCAACGAAAGCTTTCCGCCATCACTAATAACGTCACAGCAAACAGCTTCTTTGCTCATATTTTGTCAGACAGTTTTTAGCAACGTACATTCTAGAGCAAGGGTGGACATTAAGTTGACCAGTGGATCACCAAGACATTTTTGGATGACCACCTGAAGATTAGCTGTTAGTAATTTAAACCGAAATATTCACAATTTGCTGTCAGTAGGTATATTGTGTCTTCTACTGACTATATCCACACAAGAACAAACTTTAGATTAAAACGGTTTATTTTTTAATGTATTTTGAATTGTTTGCTTATAAATGCATCATTTGATGGTATTGTATTTGTGTCTATTATTATGTTTGTATCTTGCGTTTTTCTTTAAAAGCGGTGTCATAAGTGTGAGTTTTTTTTATTACTTTATTTCTATATATGCAAGAACATGTTCCATATTTATTTTATTAAGTTATAATAAATATTGTAGATCCTTTTTTTTATCTTCCCCACTCTTAAGCCACAAGGTAGACTGTAACACCTTAAAAAAATTTGAAAGTAGACAGTACCCTGGAGAAGTTTACCCACACCTGTTCTAGAGCGACTATGAAAATGGTCCGATAAAATTCTCAAGTTTTCGTAGACTTCATAGAACAAATTAAAAGTACCATTTTTAATATTAAACAACAATTTTAGCATCCTAATTATTAATATACAATTAATTTATAGATTTTTGTTAAGTTTTACAAATAAGTGTATTTCCTTTTATCTATTAGTGCGAAATAGATATATATATATATGCTCGCTCTGGCATATATGTCTTCAAAATAATTCCACTTATGTAAAAAAAATTATTTCTTCTCATACCCAACACATCGGTGGCATTTGGGAGTGAATCGCGTAACTTTTAATCAGCAGCTTAGGAATTAATTATAAACTGTTATCAAGATAAGCGTTAATTTTTGTAAATAATTTTATATATGATAAAACTATGGAATCATCGGTAATTATAAAACACACTGAGCAGTACTGATGCATTTATAAGTGTATTGTATCAGTGTAAATGTGTATTATATTTTTTTATTATGTCAGAATGTATTTTTTTTGTTTACTTTTAGTAAATTACTATTTTTTAAATAATCTTTTGTTTTCAACTTCTCAATATGCTCGCGCCCCCCTCGTAGAGTTATCACGCCCCCCCCCCTTGAGCGTGCATCCCACAGTTCGAGAAACGCTGTACTAATGTGTATTACTACAAAATAAATAAACTTGAAACATTTTATTCTATGAGATCCAGTAAAACATTTCATTTAATAAAATTTGATCATTACTGTTATCTTTCATACTTCGATAACAGAATCAAATGACAAAAACTTTGGAAACTATTCGTATAGCATATTACCCAATTTCAGGGGAAAAAACATGTTTTTCTTCTTAATTGCTTAAATAAAATAAAATAATTATATTTGCTGTTACTTTTCCCTCAATTTTCCATCACAGCTCCAATTACGAATACCAAATTTAAAAAAAAAACACGAAAATTATTTCCAAAAACTTTCAATTATGAAAAGAAACTAAATACCAAGTTGCATAAAGAACCTTTTTATTTGTTTTAACCAAATATTTTGCAGTAAATATAACATCTTCATTAGCTAAAGTTTACTATCGAATGAAGCCAAAGAATTTACTAAAAAAAAGAGAGAAATTCATTTTTTTTTCATTTTTTAAAGTAATGTCTTTCTTCCAAAATGATACTTTATCCTTATTTGTATTTTCCTAACAAGTACAGCTGACTAGTTCTTTTCTGCATAACATCGGTGACAGTCAAAACAATTTTAATTGGTCGCGCGAGCATGAAATTCCCACTAATGAGATATAAAGATCTCTTGGATGAGTTAAACCTTGGTTTCTTTTGCTTGCGGTTTATCTCATACAATGAGCTGCAGCTTTTGAAAGACAATGGAGTCAAAAGAATTTCAATTCGAAACCTTGCCCTTATGTGCTTAATTGGTAAAAATGTGTGGAAGAAAAATAAAATGTGGTAAATTCTCGGTTTAATTTTTAGCTGTGTAAATAGAGCTCCTGAATTAGTTTGTTGTTTTTCTTGCTTGCTGAATTCCGGTCTTTTGGTGGGTGTTTTTAAATAAAGCTCGCACAGTTAAAAAAAATGGCGTGTTTTATTTTAAGAAAGTTTGTTTTATTTTATGGAATAATTTAATTGTATTAGGGTGTAACATTTATTTGAAAAATTCTCTTATTGTCTCATTAAGAATGTATCGAAAATTAAATAAATATATTATGCTGATAAATTTAAATATTTTTGAGGGTATTCCATCTTGCTGTGATAAACTAAACGCGTATTCATCAAAGCATTTAACTCTCCGAAAAACATGAATTTAGCAATAAAAAATACGTATAATTTTCTTATAACATAAATTTTTACAATAAAAACTGAGGGGGTGGGTACACCCTATGTCCGACTAACGGTGGGCCAACTCCCCTTGTACTAATTACACAACTATTTACATTCATTTCTCAAATTGTAAAACTGTAATTTACATGCATTATATAGCTGTATTTTTTCAATATATATTGTTAACTGAAAAGAAAAACTAAATTTCAATTTTTCAACTCTACATTTTGATTTGTTCTTCAATTTAGTACCTCTTCAAAAAAAATGTTCCTAACCATCTTTCCTCTAAATTGCATCGGAATTTATTCCGTCATTGCTTCTGCAACCTTCACAGAGCCACATACAATTGTCCATGAGTAAATATTGTTCCCTTCGATGTTACACATAAATCGAATTTTTCAATGAGTGAGTGAGTGAATATTAACGTCGCTCTGTTCAGCTATACACGAGGGCTTTTGGCCACGGGCCTCGTAATTTTGAACCATGCTCAAATGCCGAGGACGACACCTGAGATAACGAAAAAGTTTTCTACGGACTTATAAAGTGATAATCTCAATCAGAATACCGTTATACGTATATGAAAGACTACATTAACTTTTAAGAAAACACGGTGCCCTGTACACAATTTTTTAATAAGAATGTTTGCATAACCCTGTTTGAACATACATGAAATATACATTTCAGAAAGAAACATCATTTTTAAGTAAACAATTGTTTTAAACTTTAAATTTTTAAAAAAACTTCATTTCTTAAAGAATAAATTTATGCATTTTTTTTTTTTTTACGAATATTAATATGTTTTAAAAAAAATTTCTTAGAAGTGTTCCTCACAATTCTGTGCATGTGATAAGTATTGTGAGTGCACCTTTATTTTTATAATTTTTCGTGTCGGACACTATAACAACAACAAAAATTTTAAACTTTGTGAGGTTTTCTTAAAAAAATTATTCACATAAATTCTTATTCCATGCACAGAATCATCAAATATATTATACAAAACAACCAAAAACAGTTTCAAAACTTTATATTAAATATTTTTAAAAAACCCTTAACTTTTTAAATACACGATTATCGTGAAAAATAAGAATCTGAGAAAAAGCCATTTATATATAAAAATTTAATGGTCAGTAAAATGAATGAAAGAGCTAAAAGCAGACGTCACATGCTTTAGTTTTGGTTTTCGCTTCGACTTACTGTTAAAAGAGGTTAACAAACTGGCTAATTATATTTAATTATTATTATTAGAGCTACGAATTTCTTACACATGTTTAAAAAAGTCGCGGAATTAAAATGATGTCATAAAAAAATCATTATTTTGTTCCTTTCTAAGGTAATGTGTTCTTTCATATATAAATGATTTTTTGAAAAACAAATTGGCTTCAATAGTGATTTAAAAAAAATCCAAGTAACTAGAGTCTTAACAAAATTTATTCTAGAAGAAGAAGAAATTATTCAGGGAAAGAAAAATAAATCATAAGCTTCTTTCCAAAATATCCTTTCAGGGGCATTTTTATCTCTGTTACACAATGCCATCAATTATATAAATATGAGTTTATATCTATATTTAATTATCTTAGTAACGTAGCTGTGCTATGTAACTGGACAATTAATTACAATGTTTAAGGAAATTATTCGATACAAAAATAATTAATCACGTTAGTTCTTTCATTTAAACAAAAAGAATCTAATTATTCTTAAAACGTAATAATATCTCTGATTCATTTTTTTACGAATAGAAGTGAAAACAGAAAGGAATTGCTATGAATGATTAATATTAAGTTAGGATTGGATTACATTAAATACAAACTACCAATCGTTAAAGTCTTGAGAAGTGAAAAAAAGAGAATAAAACAGAAAATATTTTTTTATTTCAATTCGTCTGCAAAAAAGAGGCCAGTAGTAATTTAAAAATAATTAAAACTCATAACTACTTTTTCTTTTAATCATCATCATTACTTTGCTCTGCTATTTCTTTTTTTCAAATTTTCGTCAACAAATTTTAAAAAAGAAATTTGTACGTTGTTTTTGAGAAAATAAAACCCAGAAAAAAAAATGCAATGCCATTGTTTTATTTTAACATTGTTAACTAAACTAAATTCAGAGACGCAATAACCCATGAGGGCCAAGGCCTACTGCGCCCATCTCAGAATTCGTGACCTTGAGCGCTGAGGTGCATGAAAAACATTATTAACAAACAAAAATTATGAATAAATAAAATATCTTACATTTATCATAAAATTTATTATTATTCAATATTATTTATTTAACATTATAAAAAATTATGAATAAATAAAAACCTTACATTTATTATTATTATTTATTTAACAATATTAATAAGCATAATTTATGAATAAATAAAAAACCTTACATTTATTATTATTATTTATTTAACATTATTAATAAACAAAATTTATGAATAAATAAAATACTTTACATTTAGTTATTTATTTTACTTTTCTACTTCACATACCCTTGCTTTAATGGTACTCAAATAATTTTAAGCATTTATCCGATTTCTAAGCTTTCGTCATCTTAACTTTAAAAAAGAACAGAGGAAAGGAAAAGATTCATTGCATCACTTGAAATAAAATTGGATTATTTTGTATAATTTATTAAATGTACACAGCGATTTTAAGAAGTAAATCCGTCATTGTTTGTTGCAAAAAAATCTTGTACATTTCAAACATAATATAAAAAAATTTAAGTAGGGAAACAGAAGAAACATTTTGACTTATTTTTTGTTTTAGAATAAATTTAAATATTAACCAAATATAATTTATTTTTTGAATAACATTCAATTTTTTGGTGGTTTTCATGGATAATTTTGTAAAGGGTTCTCATTAACTATTCTTCTGAAAATCAGAACACATTATATGCACGCTAGGAAAATTAGAATATTTTTTTCAAAATTTCAAATCCTACCGATGCGAAAAAGATGTTCTGTGGTATGTAGATGAAAGTAAAAATAAAATTAAAAACAACTTTTTATAGGAATTAATGCTTCAAGGAGGGATTAAAGTTTTGATATTTGAACTTTTTTATTATAAAAAGTCAAAATAACTTTTGTTAAAGAAGAACAAGCATTTTATACTTTTTAAACATTTATTACAATGAAAAAATACTCATTAAATAGTTACAAAAACACCAGGTACGTTTAATTTTCCTTAAAAACCTATAACCTTTTTTTAATGAAACAATTATTATATTTTTATTCTTAGGAATTAATCCGTAGCCTTAAGTCAATCAACGAAAGTAAAAAAAAAAATACTTCTTAAAAGATAAACATGCGGCTAATAGTGCCTATATACAGTGATGACGAAGAAAACAATGTACAATTCTATGAACATGCATATTTCTTAAGAAAATTTAAATAATAACGTTTTAATTATAAAAAAGTGTTTTTTTTTATTTTAGAACATAACTCCTTTTTTCGTACTAATTCTTTGCTTCATATAACACGTATTAGCATAACAAACAATTTCCCCTGCAACGTAACTCCCGTGATATATAAGGGTTAACTGCACATCAAATTATTCAATTCCTACTGTTAGCTCACTCTCTTCCTATGTATATATTTATAATTTTCAATCGTTAATAAAATACTTTCTTTCATCCAATTAAGTTCAAATAAAATTTTTTAAACTTGTAATGGAGGACACTTGATGTTAATTTGGTTTTTCAAATATTAATTCGTTAATTAGATTAATTACAGGAGGTTTTCGATGCCAACTTAGATTCGTCTCCATTGTTGTAACAATGTAACTGTTAAAACAATAACAAAAGTTGGCGTCGAAAACCGGTTTTTTAGCCCAACTAGCCAAACCGGATGTGCATTGTTACAACAATGCATATAAATTATGCTCTTTTTTCATTTTCTACTATTAGTTCTCTCTCTCCTATATATATATATCTTTTGTTCAAATTTTTATTCGATGTAGGAATTGACTTAATTTTTTTTAAATTACTTGTTTTTTGACATCTGATTGACTGCAGTATTTTAATTTCTTTTGAAACTTTGCATCTATCTATCAAGTTTTATTTTTCTCAAGCAGACTTTTCATTTTTTCAAAATGCTATATTATTTGTAGGTGAAGCATACGTCTGGGCTTTTTTCCCCTCCTTCTCATGAAAAGGTAATGAACACCCCGCACGATGAAACACCACTCTCCAATTGCTTGAAATAAAACATTAATTTGATTGCTGCATAATGAAACTTCAAGATCTGAATGTCAATTACTTTTCTGCTTTGAATACGAATTGCTGTTTAACGTTCACTTGCCATTTAATGCCTTTTGCAATTAAGAGTATAGATAAACGCAGCCAATGAAATAACGAGGAGTCCACGCACTCCTCGGTGATTCAAAATTATATGTATTTATAAACGGCACAACTTCGTCCATCCAAAAATGGTTAATTTATACCATCTGTAGAGGCACGAGCATCATATAAATTTCTTAAAGCGCATACTGTAGAACATGTTATGTTAACCAAAAGACTCCTAATTATCGCCATGAAATTTAAATCAGCTAAATTCCATTTAGTTTAAAATGTCATAAACAGCATAATCGAATGTGGTATCGAATACTTTAAACCATAATAGGATGTATTTTGAATCACATATTACTTAAAGCATCACTAAACTTACATTTGGTTGTAAACACTTTAAACGTCAATAGAACACCTTTTAATGTAAATTTATTTACTTTGTTTGAACAAATGCGTAACAGTTACAGGAAATTCATATGTAGAGTTGAAAATTCAGATGGGATCTAAAATTAGATTGGGAAAAATATCTATGAACAAGAGACTAATAAATTTATCAAGCTCTAATAACAATCCTTAATTCAATTAGTTTTCTTATCTGGGGAATTAAGACATTTATTGTTTTCTAACAGTGTATTAGTTCTGCTTGTTCAAGAGGATTCACCCATGTGATGGATTCAAAAAAATTTTTAAAAAAAGAAATTTTTCCCTAAATTGCTTTCTTATATGTTTAGAATACGGTGGTAAAGTGATTTTTTTAAAATTCGAAGTCGTTATAAAGAAGCAAGTGTTAAAAGAGCAGCTGTTTGGATCGCTGAATTGGCAATCGAAGGCTAAGCCTATTGTGTACAGTCGGCTTGATACCATTGACACTTCTATGCAAATATACGTTCATACAAATTTGTAAAGGTTTAAAAGGAAATATCTATAGTTATTGAATGTTTCGTCGAGCTTGTTTTAGTCTTCGCCACCAGGCATCGCCGATTGAGGATAAGTTAAGATCTTCATTGTTTTAATCGGATTTGAAGCTGTAAACGCGTTTTTCTCAAAACTGTGTTTTTCAAACTTTCCTGCATCATATCTGAAGAACGGTTTGACTTAATGACCTTACACTTATAGGGTAGACTTAGCGCATATATACGCACCAAATCGACTACGATCATTCCAAAATTCAAAATATTTTTCTGTTTTTTATAACAAAAACATAATAAAAAACCCATGAAATTCGAAAGTTTTTCTTCAGAGGTCTACCAAAAACCCAATTTTTTTATATTTTCAATTGAGTATAGTCCATTCTGTGAATTTAAGCTTATAGATTAAAAGGCCGTAAATTATTTTTTTCCAGATACACCAAGCAGCCGGAATCGTGGAAGAAGTCAGTATCCATTTTTTCAAGGTGGGTGTGTTGAGAGCGCTATAGCTCACGTTCTATTGTATATTTTTGAGTAAACATTTATATACATACTCTTAAAATACATATAAATAAATGATAAAACACTTTAAGTTCTATCTTTTTACCGGTCGTCAAAAAAAAATTCTCTAAAAATGCTTAAAAAACAGGCCGTTACATTAGCTGACCGCCCTTAAAATCTTACTCTGTATTGCTTTGTATTTCATCTACGGTACACACACAAACTATAAATGTACCTATCACAATCACCTAAATTTTACAGCAATACATAATTATTAATATAATCATTAATAATAATATATACTAAACAGAATTCTAAATCTACAAAGTGAAAATAAAGAGTATAGGTCAGAAATAAGTTAGCCGGATTAGTAAAAAAGCAAAACTCTAGCCCCTAGGAACAGATATTTCCTGTTTAAGCATTCTTTTCAGGCCAGCAAACCATCACTTGTAATTTGCTGCAACCCTTTAGTTGGGATGTAAAAAAAGGATATAGGAGCATTAGGAAAGTTAGGAGCATTTTATAGGAGATTATATAATTAAATATATTAATCCTAATATCATCTCAAATTGACAAGGAAAAATATAACTAAATCTATTTACGTTTGTTAACTATTGTACTACTATAGCTAACTTATTTCTTATTATACTGTTTGATTTGTACTATTTTTGCTTTGCTTATTTAGAATTGCAGCTCTATTTACTATACACTCAAGAGCCAAAACATTATGACCACCCCTACATTTTGCAATGAAATTGCCTGGATGACGTGGAAGGCACGTGATCAGGTGGAAGTGGTATTTAACTGCTGCTGGAGAGTCTGAAAAATCATTCTTTCACTTACTTCTGTGTCTGCTGGGAAAGTCTGTGGATCTAAGCGACTTTGATAGAGGGCAGACTGTTATGGCTCGAAGGATCGGAACAAGTATTTCCGAAAGGGCACGACTCGTGGGTTGTTCGCGATCTACAGTTGTTAGTACGTTTGCAAAGTGGATTAATGACGGTGAAACCAGCAGTAGACGACATGGTGTTGGACATCCACAAGCTTTCAAAGAAAAAGGTCGTAGGAGACTGCCTCGCATGGTGAAGCAAAACTGGAGCCAGACAGTGGCTCAGCTGACAGCCTAATACAATGCACGGTCAAGTAGTATAGTATCGGAGCACACTGTTCAGCGGACACTTTTGGATATGGGGCTACGCAACATACGTCCCATTCGTGTGCCTTTGCTGACCAAGCGTCATCGCCAACTGCGAATGTGCTGGGCCCGGGAACATCGCGACTGGTCCATGGATCAGTGGGAGAGAGTTGTCTGGTCAAATGAATCACGGTTTGTCATTCATCACGCCGATGGCCGTGTCAGGATACGCCGTCTTCCAGGCGAATAGTTGCTCCCTCAATATACAGTAAGTCATACACAGGACAGTGGTGGCGGTATTATGCTTTGAGAAACGTTCTCTCGGGCGTCTCTAGGACAAGTGGCTGTGGTAGAGTAGACCATGAATGCTACAGGGTATCTGAACATCATTGCGGACCAGTTGCACCCTTACATGGCCTCTGTTTTTCCAGCTGGAAATGGAATGTTCCAACAGGACAACGCCCCATGTCACAAGGCTAAAATTGTGTTGGTTCCAGGAACATGATGCTGAATTCAGGTTAATGTCCTGACCTCCTAACTCACCGGATCTCAATCCGGTAGAACACATTTGGGATGTCATGGGACGGCAGCTCAGAGTTCAAAGATCACCAATTCGCAATATCTCGAATTTGCGTGACTGTTGCTTAAACATCTGGTGCAATCTGTCTCCGGCCATCTACCAAGGACTTGTGGCATCCATGCCAAGGCGGCTTGAAGCTGTGTTGCGCCCCAAAGGTGGGCCAACTCGTTATAGACAGGTGGTCATAATGTTTTGGCTCTTGAGTGTATATTATTATTATTAGTGTGTGTGTGTGTGTGTGTGTGTGTGTGTGTGTGTGTGTGTGTGGTGTGTGTGTGTGTGTGTGTGTGTGTGTGTGTGTGTGTGTGTGTGTGTGTGTGTGTGTGTGTGTGTGTGTGTGTGTGTGTGAGAGAGAGAGAGAGAGAGTTCTATTCGGGCTTCTTATTATCCTCTTGGGAAATATTTTGTTAAAAACCGCTTTCCGTAGAGAGAATTTGCTTGCATGCAAATGGAAACTTCTATTTAACTGATAGTCATCAAGTAGCGAGGTGATGGGTGACAGTTGATCCTAAGTGAAAAGCATAGCGTGAGCGACCAATGGTCGCACTTCGTTATATTAAATCTAGAGTAAAGGATTCTTGTAAAGGTGGAAGACTTCTACTTTACGGCTGTCGAATTAGCAAGATGAAAACAGGAGGGTTCAGGAGATTAATTAAGGTAAGTAATTGTCTATATCTAATAGGAACCATAATAGGAACTTATTGTGAAGTTATTAGTTTGCATTCTCATAAATTCTCATGAGGTCAAAAGGGGTAAATAAAGGTAGTTAACTTCAGATCATGCCTCATCTCCCCAAAACTAAAACTTCAGCATTTCCAAATCAGGACGATGCAATCTTGCAACATCTGTATATATGAACCAATTGGAAAAGCCTTTACCGGAAATCATATGATTTTAATAGCTTCCGGTTGACCAGAACTATAAAAAGCCGAGAACTCGGTAGTGAACAAAAGCTGCTTTTATGAGCGTTATGTAAACCGTATATGTTGTCTTACTTTGTAATTTTTTTTTTTTTTTTTATATATATATATATATTCCTAAGGCCAGAAGTGTGCTCTAGTACTACTGTGACTAAGACTATTCTATCATGACTATAGTTATCTTAGGTTTATAACTATTTTTTGTATATTTTTGTAATATATATATATATATATTACAAAAATATAGATTTATATTTTTGTTATGCACACTTTTGAGTATATATACTCCCAAAGAGTGTATAACAAAAATATAAATCTATATTTGTATTTATAAAATGTATTTATGTCCGTCAAAGTTTATTTTAATGTTTCATAATGTATAATAACAAAATTAATTGATAATTATAAAAACGAGGAATGAAATAGATTTATAAATAATCAATACGTAACTCTTTCAATTTTTAAAAGTATCATATATAAAAATTGGTTCTTTTTTTTTATACTTACATTAAAGAATTCAAAATGGGTTTTTCCCCAGCTATGTAAATTAAACGCTTTGCAATACCTTGTTTAAAAAAATGTCATCCATTTTTATTTAAAATTAACATTAAAAGCGAATGTACTCTTAACTTAAAATAATTCCTAAGTGCTATATCAAGTGCTTTTCAATTCACCCATATAAAACTTTTTTTCACGTGTATATTTTTTTTATAAAAAGAAATATAATCTTAGCTTTCCATAAATTATTTTCCAAAAATAAACTCATTTAATCAGAAAAAAAATTTTCCAATTTGTTGCACATTCTATTTTATTTATCTACGATTCTATTCCAAAAATTATTTTCGTTTAAAAACTGAAATATTGTTAAGAATTTATAAACTAAACACTTGCTCGAATAGCAGTTAATATTTACTTTTTTTACTCCTTTGCAAATAAAATATTCATGTATTCCTTTTAATAGAAACACGTATAGTATTTTTTTTTGTTTAATTAGATTTTGTATCGTACTTAGTATCAACAAGAATACGATAATGGATTACAATTAATAGAATAGTTTTTCATTGGATATTTTTTAAGTATATATACAGGCAGACATCTTTAAGCGATTATTCGTTTTATTAAATGCAAGAATCTTATAAACCACAACTTTTTGTAAATATCCACAAATTTTTAAGAAAAAGAAAGCTACAGATAACATTACATGTTGAGAATAGATTAACAATTTTATTTATCTTATTTTGATTTCATATGCTTCGTGCGTTATTTGCAGACGATATCTGTTTAAAATGAATTCCATTCTAATGTTTGCTTTTATTCTTTCTGAAGGAAATGGCACAAGAAATATTTCACTGTGTTTTACCGTTTTTATTTGAGTTACGTTCTGAAAAATGGAATTGAAGTTGTGTTTGTTCGAAGTATGCATTATTTAGTGATGCATGTTTTCAATTGTTTGTGAATAAAAATACTTTCATAAAAGGATTTTATGTATCTGGTCTCTCCAAGTGAAATATAGTTATGTATTATACAGCAAAAAAGAT